>JAPTGZ010000018.1:38552166-38589967 GCA_029814645.1 Fowleria isostigma
CTATGGACAATTTAGATTAACCAATTAACCTATTAGTGCATGTCTTTGGATGGTGGGAGGAAACCGGAGTACCCGGAAAAAACCCACGCAGGCACAGGGAGAACATGCACTTTCAGTTCTTTATTTTATTTTACTTTATTTTATTGGTTTCTTTGATAGGGACCATGCAAATTCATGAATATTGCTGTACAAAAAATACGCCCATGTAAATATGCCAGAATTAGTAAAAAAAAAATCCAAACTACTTTTTATCTGCAGTTTCCAGGCAGGTGACACAACCAGACATAAAAGAACCAACATTGATACATCACTCATTCACTATCAATTAAGAATTTAAAAATATACATAATGATGACATAGACATCATCAAAACAAACAAGTTAACAAACATATAATCAAAAAAACCAAAAAGACATAGGATGACCACAGGTGTATTAGCCTATTCATTCACCTCTATACTCACATCCAATTTACAAAGAAAGTGTTTAGTTTGGTCTTTCATGCTTCCTCCTTCATGCTTCCCCAGATGTGTTTGATGATATTCATATCTGGAGAATGCGCTGGCCAAGTCTGAAGAACTTCTTCTTCTTCACCCTAAGGAACTTCATAATGGAACCTGAGGTGTGGCAAGGAGCTCCATTCTGCTGAAGAATTTGACCTCTCTTTTAGTTAGGAATTTTGCGGGAGACAAGAATATTTTGGTTTTTGACAGTCAATGTTACCTTCCACTTTACAGACCTCCCTTGCACCTCCATACTGGATGGAACCCCAAACCATAATCTTTGCCTCTTGTTTAGTGCTGGTTTTTTATAGAAATTACTGTACAGGCAATTAGCACAGATGTAGGCAAATGAGACAGTGGTTATCTTAGAAATAAGTCAGCTAACTGTAACAAATGACTAGCATAACCATAGGGATAGGGATAGGGATAGGGATAGAGATAGGGATAGGGATAAAAGAGGATTGTGTCTTAAAACAAAATTATTCCAACTTGATGGGTCATAATATTACTTTTCTCTCACCTCTGACCATCATTCATATATTTTTTTCTGAGGTGAGTTACTATGGGGTACAGCATCTACTAAAGAACACACACCAACACCTATTTACTTTTCTTTCAGTCTTTCACATGGCATGTATTTCATTAATTCCAAAATAATTGAATCCTTGAAACACTAAATTTAGAGATAGGAATTTTAAATTAAAGTAACCACGGAGAGAGCTGGCCAAGATGAAGCAGGAGCCGGTGAAGACAGAGGAAGGCCGGGACATGGTCGGTTACTTGGAGTGCTCGGCTAAAACTTGGACAAGACTCAAGAAGATTTTATACAAGCCACTAGGTCACAAAAGTTTGTCATGTTGAACTTTTCAAAATTAAATTCAAACAGTAATTGGCAAAAAACACAGCCACAACAGTTGAAATATGATAGCTAATACAACTGCACTAAGTATTTAAATGTAGTGTTGTTAACCTGTAAGGCTAGGTAAAACAGTGGCAGGAGACCTTCCCAGTCTTGCACTAAGCTCTGGTGACATTCATGACAGAAAGTGACCAACACTTTTGTATTCTGCTTAATCATAAAAAAAAACAACAACATTTTATTGTTATCATGGCAGCATATTTCAGTGGTGGGTATGTCTTAAATTGTGACTTTGTTCTGAAATACTGAGAATACTGCCTTGTGATTTACAAACCTCTGTATCCACAATACAGCTGGAAATTCTGTCATTGCTGGCATGGATGAGCAATATTGGCCATGCCATACACGCTCTATAAGCTTTTAATCCTAGGAAACAAATATGCATTTGTGTACCCTTCTGGATGAATGGATTATAGATTATCACTGCCAACCAGCATATGATGCCAACAGAGATTATGGCTGCTGTATGCTGTTGAATAAAGCACATACCACTGTTTGGGAAATTTTGGCACCGTGAATAACTTAACAATAAGTTTTGGAGTACTGTAACACGGACAGTCTGCAGTATTTGACATAGCAAGCAGGGGATTTTAGTCATAAGGATTCTTTTTCATTACGGCCTGGTATTTTAAAGACAGTTGAGTTTCAGATTGCCATTTTCACCCTAGCTCCCTGTTTCTGTTTTCTGTTCCTATTATTCCAGTCAACTCAACTGTGAACTGGCTCAAAATGTATTTCCATATTTCCCCATAATTGCAGCATTGTTGAAATAAGACTTTCATCGTTCTCATGGAAACCCCTGAGTACACATCAAGCTGTGCAATTACTCAAAAAAATAAAACCCGCTAATGTCAGAGTGGTGAAAATATCACAGTGCCCTCCCATTCCCAAAATCCAGCTGGGAAGTATTAAATTTTGAATCTGACCATGTGCATATTCACAGCCACAAGCTCTTTTAAGATATGACATACAGAGTGCTAGCCTATTTGGGTTGTATGCGTTTGATGCTTTGTGCTCCTTCAGTGATGCCATACTGGAGGTATGTCTAATTCACTCTGCAGTGTACCATATTGTTAATACCAGCACTTGTCTTTTATCTGTTTACTGTGCCTCTCTCTTATCACGCCTTTAATTACTTAATTATTCTTCATTGGGCTCAATTAAAACACAATGGACTCTGCTGCTGCAAAAGTCAACTATTTCTCCTCCTGCACAGCAGTATACAAAGCACAGGGAGATAGACTGTTGCAGCTGGCCTTCTATTATGTACTTGGAATAAATGAGGTTCTGTTATTCTTTGGATGAAAGTCTGGCCTCTCTGATTATTATGCTAACAGCAAAATATAACATTGACTTTTATAAAAATGTTCATACTCCTTGAATGGAGAGAGGAATAGATTCACATACATGGCAATCAACGCACCTCCCCCAAACAAAATTACTTTTTAGAAATAGAAATCGTTTTGTTTCTCTATTCATGTAAGTGATTTGTTGTGCAATGTCACCTTACTCAGTAGTAGTGGACGAGGTTTACATCAGGTTTTTTTTTTCCCCACTCCTCCTCCTACCTCTATCTAAATCAGTCAATTTATTTCCAAATTGCATGTCGAGTGTAGGTGCAACGGCTTACGGCAGTATATTAAATCAATGCACTCCACTATGGTATATATTTTGAGAGGGTTTAATTTTTTTTTCTTTTTTTGATTTGGTGGGCGATGCACCTGGCGTTGAGTGTCATGAAGGACACACTGTTACAAATCTGACGCCTGTATATATGCGTCGATGAAAGACAGTTGTGAATAAGTGAATATGGGGGATTAATGGAGTTGAAATGTGTTTTATATATAGGCCAGACCTTGGCTGTGCTGTTGCCAGTGTGCACACTTTAATTTACTAGTATCAGAAGGGCAGGCATTGTTACCAAGGGATGCAATTTGAATTTGTGTTGCCTTTATGGACTATCATGAACAAAAACATCTGCAGAAAAGTCATATTTCTTATTATGATGAGCTTGAATGTGAGCTCATCCTACAAATACACTCATATGCATTTCAAAACAGGTTTTTTTTTATCGTTTGCGTGAGCTGAGAGAACAGCACTGCTTAAGAAATACATCGCTCTAATCTTTGCAATAATTTGTCAAAGAAAAGGGAGATACTGTATGCAACCAGTTTTGTTTCTCTTGCTTTTTAATTACTATTTTGGAAAACTGCTTTAGTTTCTTATTTATACAACACACAGATCAAATACTAATTGTATGTAGAATGTAAGTTAACCAAGTAGGTTCCACAATATCTGCCTTCAATGTACAACCTTTTCTTTTGATATATACAGGACCTGCTATATGTTTTCAAGTTGATCATTACTCAGTGGTTCTAGAACATTTTTCATTCATCAGTAATTTGTATTCATCTTCCAGCACTTCACGACAACCTTCTCTTATGGAAAATATTTGTCTCTTTAGTTGTTAAATGCTCCACTATCTTCACCGGCTAATCGTTCTGTGTGCTGTTTGGTGCTGGTTAGGCAGCTTACTGGGGATTTCTAAAGCTTTTTTGTTAAAAACAGCTGCCTACTGTGACCAAAAATTGCACTGTGAGAGCTGAGTGAACAACAACAGTAATGTTGCAAGAGGGAAAACCACCTAAAACATGCTTTAAAGTGGAGGATAACTTTTGGGTTGTTTATCCTAAATATGTTAAATATGTAATATGAAAGAAGCCTTTGTTGACATTTCATCGTAATTCTCAACATATGGATTACATCCACTTTTATGTCTTTTCTTATCGATTCTTATTTGTCTTTATTCTTTTTTTTTTTTTGGAGTCAAAAACTACAAGAACTTTACTGACCGAGCATTTCTGCTGAAGTTTATGAAGTTCATAGTGCTGCATATGTGTGCTCCATTTTAAGTATTAAATAGCTGCATGTCTCCCTTGTGTGTCGGAGGCACCTTGAATGCCCTTAACCAGCACTAATAGGAGATAATGATTGGTGCTCAACAAAAAGAGAGATTCATTTTGAATTATTAACAAGTTAACTTTGTAGTGGAGGCACTTTATCCCCGAGGACAAACAGCCCAAATGTTTGCAAAATATAATTAAGCCGAGGCATCTTTAAATGTCATTGCTGCCTGTGCCATGTTTCAAATTGTTCTGCATCAACAGAATTTAACGAGATGGCTAAGGAATCCATTTCCTGCAAGCATGTGATAAGCCACACATACAGTCGAGCACTTTCATTGATTGCCAAAATAAAGCATTTTGTATGCAAATGGGGGAATGGAGTGGCTAAGCTGATTCAGCCTCATGGACACCAAATAATGGTCTTTACAATTAATACTTTTACATGCTATCCATTGAAAATTTCATCTTCCATTTAATGGCTCTAAAACATTTACACACATGCCCAGAAAAGAGGCGAAAATGCACTGTGTTCCAATGGATTAATATGAAAGCCAACAAACAAATAAAGCCATGCATCCCTCCCTCCCCAAGAGTATTGGTCCCTTTCCTGTCATCTCATGCTCCTGCACATTTTGGATTAACAGATAATCTTTGAACATGAAGGAAGGTCTGCTAACCCCGAGGGGGTGGGATGTAGTGAGTGAAAGAGAGCACAGGATTGGAGGCAGCGCTGCATTGTTTGAATGTAATGTGCTTGTCTTGTTCTTGTAAACATGCGGCTCTTTTTGTAGTGGTGATAGGGCCTTAAATACCTCTCCATCACTCTTGCAGGTTTTGTTACAAGATACCCACAGGTTTGAATGGATAAAGGGCACTGAGGCAACATGGATGTCAGTGACAAAAATAAAAAGGGCAGTCTAATGGCAACCGTTCAATGACCAACAAACCTTGTGGCCTGTAAATGTGTGTTGTGCATCCATGGAGGCTTCTGTTGACCTGTCTGCTCTTACCTGCATGACTATTAGAGTACATTACAAGCAACTAAGTTTGTATAAATTAGATTTTTCTTCACAAATACTAACCAAATGTCAAGGATCTTTCATTATCAGTCATATATTAAAGGGTACATTTGATGATAAAAAGTTTTAATTTCTTTGTCCAATCATAAATAGGTTGGCAGACTCTGGAAATAGTGTTAAACTACACTTAAGGTCACTTGAGTCCTTTTCCAATTAATAGAGCCTTAATAGAGCCATATGGATAAATGTATACTTGTGAAGTCCTAAGTGTACAGTCACTAGCCTTAACCCAAAAAGACCGAAACAACCACTGGTGACCAAAATCATCTACCAATATACAATGTTAAATAACTTCTGATCCATTAATCCTATTAATACATGTAAATAACTGGTGTAAAATGTAGTTTGTCATCTTTTCATGGTCATCAGATATGACCCATTTGAACATTCAGAGGCTCTGTAGTTACCATGGAGACACCGTTATCTTCTACAACACTGATGCACCAGTAAAACCCATGGAGTTAGATAGATGACAGTGGATGGACATACTTGTTTTAAGTTCAATTAATAATATATTTGCTGAAAAAGTTCCTTTTTCTTCATTTTTGATAGTTTCTGATATTATGACAATTATTTTAAGCTGAGCATTTATAAATATCTATATGACCAGTAAATTAAATATGGGAAAATACTTGATTTTTATTGAATAAAAACAAAATACGGAGGATAATACTATAATAAGTGGTGATAAATCACTTAAGAAAGGTTAAATAGAGAGAAAAAATCATTTGGGAACTGCTGCAAAAATAGGACTGGGTCTTTAGGAGTTAAAGTTAATTTGCTGTTAATTGTTCTTTGTATCATGTCACTCCTGAAAGGCAGTGAGAGTGAAACTGGGAAAGTGATGATTATGTTGGTAACCCCTTTAATAATGTCTTCTATTTATGCTTTGTCAAAAAACTCCAATGTATATGGCAAATACTTCATTAAATGTAAGCAGCGACCATATTACTAACATAACATCAAGTCCAAATCATCTTATAATTTTTCAAGATAATATAACTTGCTTTGGGATTTGGAAAAATACCAATATGAATACAATATTTCTCAAAAAGTGTTTGAGGGTAAGTAGTTTTACATTACCACTGCAAGGCTAGCAAAAGGATTTAGCCCTTAAAGACCTAAACAACCACTGGCGACCAAAAGCATCTATTGACCTAAAATATTTATTAACTTGTTAACCATTAATTCTATCAATATATTTGAATAATTCAGATAAAAGGCACTTTCTTAGCTTTTTATCGGCAACAGACATGACCCATTTGGATGTTTGGACTCCATAGTTAATGCGGAAACACTGTCATCTTCTGCAAAATTGATTCACTAATAAAACCCATGTATTTTTACAAAAGGCAGCTCATTTTTATTTTCAGTTAATGATATATTTTGCTGAGAAAGTCACCTTTTCTTCAGATTTCTATGTTCTGATATAATAACCTTTGAATTTACTCTGAGCTTTTATGAAAATCTCTATGGTTGGTAAAATAACTATAGGAAAACTGATGATTTTGACTGAAAAATGCAGAGAATACGTTAATAAATGGTACCATAAAAAGGAAGGATTTGATGTGGAAAAAATACATAGGAATTAACCAAAAAATTAGAATTGCAGTGTTTTCTTTATGGTCTGTCAGCATTAGAAATGTTTGGTTTCCCCACCTAAACCTACAGGAGTTTGTGTACTGTTATTTGCTCTAAATTATTGATGACTGAAAACAAGTTTTAGCATCTCCATAACAAAGCTGCAGATATAATACAGATCCTAAATAATATCAGAAAAACAGCATAAAGACAGTGAACTGAATACCCCTAAGTAGTGGTGGCTATTAAAAACGGAAAATATGCGTATCACTTGTCGGAGCTACTGTTTGCAAGTGCAAGGCTTTTGATTAAGGGAATATAAATCATCCTCCAACCATAGTAGGACAGTGTTTTGTCTTAACATTTGATGTCACCACCTATGGAATGGTAAAAATGGTGATAGTATGACTATATAGAATAGAATAGAATAGAATAGAATAGAATAGAATAGAATAGAATAGAATAGAATTACTTTATTGATCCCAAAACTGGGAAATTGGGTAATTGGTGTAAATATTAACACCTTATTGTAGGTAAACAAAAACAGTAATTCTCTTTTTCAGGTGATACATTTTAAAACATTATTAAAAATATTATATTTAAGTTCTCCAAATTTTTTTTTACACAAAACCTTTAAATGAAATCATAATTGCACTTTTTCGGCTGCAGTTTGTTAAACCTGTTAGTAATACACTGGAGTGCATGTAGAAGAGAGACCATTGCATTTGTGTTATAGTCTACATTTTAATATAATATCAAATCTCCATAACAGTTAAACCTGTCATTTTTTGTTTCAACATTTTATTAGTATTTGTGTGATGTGCTAAACATTTTACCAAATTTATTACATTCCTGAAAGCAATGTCTTTCATATTCAAGGTCTGTGAGTTATTAGTTGTATGCTATGTACGTATATGGCTGCACAATATTGGCAAAACTTGCGATACGGGTGTACCATAATGCCTTTATTTTATGAAAGAGTTGTGTTACATTTTCTATGACTTTGACCTTTTGCACCTAAAATTTTTACACACTCCAACAGAAATGAAGATATATAAATAATTATCATCCAGTCCCATTCTATTGTAAAACATTTTATTGCTTTCATTTGTGTTTTGCGTTGCCTGTCAAAAAAATGGCCAGACTTCATTCACTTTACTCATTCATCCCTTTTGTCCTTCACCTCTACTGGGTGTCATCCTCAAAATATGAACCCTGTATCATCTCAGAGTCAAGGAGAGCAGGAAAAACTGTTGACAGCAGTGTTTGAAGTAAATGAGAAAGCTGAGCCCTCTCAGAGCTCCTGAAAGGCGGCGAGAGTGCGAAATGGGCAAGAAGGACGATGATGATGGGACTGACCCTCTGATCAGGTGAGCGCAAGGAGGTCTGAGGACAGAATCCCCTCTCTGCTGCCCAGGCTGGAATTTTGTGCTTGAGAGGTGTTTAACTTTCTCAAATCCCAATTGCACTCAGTGGGGAGTGTCCTCTTTCCCTTTGCCCACAGGTTTAGTGACTGCCCTAATGCCTGGGCCCGTGGAGGGGGGTGGGCGTCTGGAGGTTGGGGGGGGATCAATAGGATGGCAGCTTTCCTGTTTGACAGAGGTGAAGTAAAGCTAGGAGAAAGAATGGGGGTGAGATAGTAAGGGCTATAGATATCTGAGTGGGAATTATCCATGACACCTGGGCTCTCAAGCTGCAACCTTAAGCACATGATTTAGGATCACCTCTATTTGCGGGACAGCAGTAGCACATTCAGCACATTCAGACCTCAATATTGTGTTCCGGTAACAACCAAGCTGAAAGCCATTGTCAGTTATTTGTTTAGGAATGCTATCATTGTCAAATATTTACACCTACATTGTTTCAGTCAGGCAAATTCAATTATATTTTGTGCCTTCTGTAGTTTCACTTAGTCTTCAAGAATGAGGAAAAATCTTCTTAAAGTCACTCGGTCCAATCCTGTATCTTTCATATGTACTGAAATTAAACAAAAAACAATTCTCTGTCAGGTCATATAATTTCTAATAACTGTCATTTGCTGTGACAATGGTGTCAGTAAACGGAGTTAAGAACAAACACAACTTCTATCTACATAAAAATTGACTACCTTGGCCTTAGAGACAAAAACAAACTGTCTGCTTGCATCTTTTTTTCATATGGCTTTTTTTTTTCCTTTTACAGTGACAGACCTTGGATGACACTAAAAATGCTAGTTTTCTAAAGGTTGACATTTAGCTATTGTAGATATAATGATGGATACAAAAGATGGTGCATGTTAATGGAAAATGACGATGTCACGGTTCGTCTTCCGATTGCGGAACATTAATCCACAGTGTTATGGAAAATGCTGATAAAAAATAAATATACTGAATATTTGTAACAAGTGGCATCAATTTCCCTTTTGACTGTCAGTGAATGAAGATTTCTCACCAGATTGTATTTTCCCTCTCTGCTCAGAAAATCACAGAGCTGTAAAATCCTTGCTGGCATATTTCTTGGTGTTTTGGATGTCTGTGAGAGATCCCCACAAAGGTTATGTAAATGTCTTAGGTTTAAAATGCCCCATAGTGACAATTTAGCTTTCATCATACCTACATTAATTAAACTTGGCTTTACCATTGACTTTGACACAGTAATTTCCTGGCCAATTGTGTATGCATGAGTGATTCTGTCTTGGTCTGCTTTCTGATGATAGGCTGATGCCGTATGTTGGTGAAAATAGCTTGAAGTAATCTGAATCTTTGAGAAGCTTCTAACGAGCAAGAGGCAAGGAGGCAGGGTCCTGGCAAGTTCACAGATCCTCTGCAACACCGGACGAGGTTTAGACATAGATCTGGCTCCTTCAAGTTTTGTTTGCTTATCTTATGATTCACATACAGGAAATTATCTTTACAAAGTGAGGAGTGACGGGATTATGCGGTATAATTAAATGAATGGTGAGGATTGCTTTCATGCTTTCATCAAAGAGGACTAGAGCATATACCTTTAATTACATATAGAGTAAATAAATGAGTTTATTAGTGCAATAGTGTGTATATTTCATGTCGCAATGTGAAATAATCCATTGTGTTTTGTTATAATAGTCACAGTCTGACATGCCTAATTTAACCAAAGACATGAGTATTTAAAGCTGCTATTTTTTTCAGAACTCCACCGTCTACCATTTTGCATAAAAAAAAAAGCTTAACAATATAACAAATTATGTTACTTGGTAATTGCAAAGAATTGTAAAGAAAGGACTTAGAATGGGAACCCAACATAGAGGAGATATAAATAAGGCTTTGCTTGGACACCTCTCCATCCCATGTACTTGTTGAATAAAACATCTGTCTCAAAGCACAAGGTAACGGCAAAGAGGGGGCTTGTGTTTGCAGAGATGAAACTCCCTATCCTCCTCTGTGCCCGAGAGAGTTTAGCCTTGATGCATTTTATACCAGCCCAAAAACCTACGTTGACAAGTTATCTGTGACCTGTGGTGAGAGCGGGAATGGCTGCGGAGAAAATCAATCTTCGCCTCTCCTCTCGCCTTGAATACCAGCAGAGCAAACAAACAGGCCTAAACAATACGATATATACCACATATCAATTACACTAAATGCCTCAGTATCTATACTTCACTGTCCCAGGCACACACCGGTTACAAGGCACACACGCTGCTGTAAGACGATAATGGTGCTGCATTGTTCCTCACCATCTGGAGGACTGATAAGGCCTGCCTGTGCATAGTTGATAATGAGAACAGGCAGAGGAAAAACTGAGTGTTAAACATTTCCTTGGCCCATGAAAAAGGTTCCATTAAGTCCACTGACCCCAATTGAATATTAATGAGCTAATTAACGGATTTATTGTTATGCGCAATTTCTGGAGGGGTAATTTTTTTCAAGTGCTATTATTTTTTCTAATTATTTTCTGTACTTTTTATAATTGAATCTTTGTAGCTGCCAGCATCCTGTTTGTGCCTTGGCAACAAGCAAAAAGCAGTTGGCATCTGTTTTTCCTTCTTTTAGCTTGCTGTAACTACAACAAAAACAAAACAATTTTTCTTTTCGATATCAGGATGTTTGTCATCAAGACTACCCGTCATGTCTCCATCTTCGCAAAACTAGTCCAAAATGACTCTCACCGTATTCCCTCTCTGATTTTAAGACAAGTTATGTTGTGGTGTACAATTACAAAAGTGCAATTACTTGGGTTACTGCAGGCTGCATCGCATGGAGGACTTGACAAAGGTTTAAATAGGCAGTGACAGCTGGGGTTGATAGATAGCATAATCAGTTGATGCAGAAGATGCACTGAAGCAGTCCTCAGTGGACAGCTGGAGAGTACAGCCAGGTACAGACGGAGACGGTAACCTTGGAAGGACTATGGATACTCGCTTTAGTCAATAGAATATGTTCCTTACAAAAGATTGTGCTCTTAAATATGTGCAGCATACACCAATAACAACAACTGTACAACATAATATGACATTGATATTTCTAGTGATGTCCATTTCTACCCTGCTGAAAATAAACTCAGCCAGACAATAGACAGAAGTGCCCCCCCGTATGGATCTGACCAGAAAATAATTAATTTGACGACCGCAGACCCCGGATGTGCTGGAGGGACTACATTTCCCATCTGGCCTAGGAGTGCCTCAGGATCCCCCAGAAGGAGCAAGAGGCCGCTGTGAGAAAAAGGAAATATTTTGCCCTCTCCCTGATTCTGTAAGCATCTAGCAGATAAATGGATGGAAAGGTCAGGCCCTACTTGTTAATCCTCTAAAACAACATAACTGATCAATTGAAAAGGTTAGACTACAATTTGCTGCTGCATTCTTACAGTTGTCTGAAGGGTTATGATGAGTTTCCACCAGCAACTAAACAAATTTCAATCATGAGGGTGAGAAATTAGAGCTATCCTAGAGCTCAAAACAGAACCTCTGTTTGACAGCGCAGAATACAAAGCGACGAAGGCCATTCTGATAACCTTTTCGATAACGCTAACATAATTATTATTACATTTTGCTCTCTGCCTGTTTACCTAATTCTGTTTATGCCTGAAATTTAATTCCAGCTTAATAAAAGCATCAATTTCTTTTGGTTACTTCACCAATATAACTTAGAGTAATGAACTCATTTTGCTGTTGTATGGAAATTTTTGTCTCATTACAATAATTTTGCCTGATCCACTCGGCAGCCAATATTAAGAGTAAGGCCCTACAGTCATAGACTGGGTTATTATGCTATACATCACAAAGTGCATTAGCCTCATAAAACCTGTCAACAATAAGGTTGGAAAGTTTGTGTGCACGGCCCAGCAGGTTAATATATTTCCTCCAAAGACTGACTAGAAGTGTCCATGCCATATTGCTGCTCTACAGAAACCAATTTTCTGCTAGTTGGGAATTCCACATTCCCATCCCCTCATCACACACACATTACTTATCCTTAATCGACACAGATGTGGTTCCCATCAAATCATGGTATCGTTTCTGTACAAAATGTAGGATTGATCTATTTCTAAAGTTGAAATGTATATTCAGATTCAAAGGGCAATTAAGTAAACCTTGTGAGAGTGCAGCTCCACTGTAACTGAAGATTTTTTCATAAACATGCAGAAAGTGAGTGAAAGTAAATCAAATCCAGACATAGCACTGTTTTGTCTTGGTGAGGTTTAGATGATGTGTTACTCAGCCCCCCTGAGAAAAACGGGCATTCTTGATTAATGTAGTATTCTAATCTTTTTCTGCGACAACCCTAAAATGCGGTATTCTAGGTTATTTAATTTCGAAACATCATCAAAAATGCATCAACAAAGATTTTAACTCTGCAAAAGAAGAGCATTCTATTTCCAACATCTTAATTTCTGTGCAGATAGAGACTGACTACAGCGTCCCATATATACAGGGAATATCTGGTACATGTGTCGGTAACCGATGTCCCTTGAAAGAGGCCGTGATTGCCACACAAACCAACACGCTTGACAGGTAAGCTGTACTCACACTTATGGAGAACCAAAGTGAGGACATAGATCAAACAATAGTGCATGGTAATTGTTTTGCAAACTGCATGTCAGAGTGAATGTGAAAAAGCCCTCTTTGCACCGCGCTTTAAGGCATCAAATGTAGTTCTGAAATAGCTTGATGCTTCTTGAAGAGAGGTAATCTTTTGTAACAATCAATTACAATACATTTCCCCCTCTGTCTAGGCACTAATAGCTCCTGTCTGTGCACATGGTGAGGCATGTCTAGTAAATATACACTGTTTTCCTTTTAAATGTCGTATAATATGCATGGGGAACACAGAAACACACTATGATAGAAGGGTTGAGCGTCAAAGCTGTAGAAGCAATTCAGCCGAGTTTCTCAGTCAAAGAAATGAGAATGGAGCAGTTTGTGGCTTTCTTCCCATTAGCCAGATTGAATTACTGTGTTTTACTTTTAAGGGCCATCTGTTCTGGTTTAAGTCATATTTCTAAATCTGTCATGTTGTGTGTGTGTGTGTATGTGTGCATATGTGTGGAGAACGCCTCTTTGATGGATGGGAACAGTTTTTTTGCCGAAAATAAAATGATGTGTAAATTCTATTGTGACATCTGTGACTCGCATTGAAATATTTTCACAGTTTGCAAATCTTCAAGACAGGGCTTCATTTTGCCCTGAGTTTGACTACAGGTAGTCAACAAATGATCCCCCCCGAAGGTTGTTAATTACAGGACACACGTCATATTTAATTGATTTCGCAAGGCTTTTGATCTAAATAGCTGACAGATAATTACACGGTGCTGGGTTTATCACAGTTGAAGTGGTAAAATAAAAATGTTCATGGGAGTGAAATGCTTTCTAACATAGGCTGGCCTTTTTTCCCCTAATCTGAAGAGCACATATACATAGATGTTGATAGAGAGAGGAGAGACAGCTGTATGGTGAGACCGATAAAGAGATGGAGAGATGAGTGATGTGGTTCACTCAAAGGCCGTAGTGTAAGAAGCCTCATATTGAATTGCAATATGAAAAGATTATTCAAATGCCAGACTATATCAGACAGAACTGCAAGATCTGACACTACTTCATAGTCAATTACTCATTTTCTTAATTGATAAGGAGTTCTTCTTATGTTTAATCAGGGCCTTCAGCTTTTTCACTTGACAACTGCCAGAATATTTTTCTGTATTATCAAAAAAACCCTTGTGCTTAGTTGTTTATTATTAGAAAAGGCCCACATAGCCCGGACTGAGGCACCACTATTTTGTTCATTCAGATAAAACTGCCATGTTACTCTTTATATCAGATGCACTTTGCTATATGCTTTGAGTACATGTTAATTTAAGATATAGATAGGGCTTTTAATTTAATCATTGCTTTCAGGCATACATTTCTGTCGTGTCACATCCTTTCCTCTTTCTTCGCTGAAGTGCTGACACCATCCTGTACAATTTAGGCCTGGAAGAGCCTCTGAAATGTCAGGGATCCACTGTGCCGTTGCAGAGATGGAGGTGCATGGCTTTAGGGGACAAACCATTTCCCTGCCAGCAGAAAGACGCTCCTGAACAACCTCTTCGCAGCCCAGCAGGCCTTGCACTGTCACTGAGTCCCACGATTGAATTGAATGGTCCACAGATTACTCAATTATTTCTATATACCAGCCTTCCATGGCAGACTAAAGGCCTATTATTGGAGGGACTGAGACCATAGGAACTTATTACATGTGTGACCTTTTAAAGCCTTTCACTGTGATGGATCTCAGGTGAGAATTTACTGGAATCAATTTTTATCTGAAAGCTCGATGCTTGCTCACTGGCCCAGCCCTGTGTGAAATATTCACTTTATGAAAAAACAAAAAAAGAAAGAGACAGCCCCTTGACTACTGGAAATGGGCAACATTTTAAAGCACCCCAAATGCCTTTGTGTCCTTTCCTCCCAAATTAAAGAGACTTTGAAACAGAGGGCTGGAGGAAGTGCCTGAGTATTGTGCTTAATCAAGGTAGAAATACAAAGACAGAGCCAGTTCCCCAAAGGTTCACATCAAAAGGTGCATCCCACTTTGTGAGCTATTTAATCAGTTAAAACACAGATGGCAGGCTGCCGCAATTAATTAATCATATATGAGGCATCCTGTACCTGCTAGCAGAAAGTATGTCAGTGCTACAGAGATCTCATTTGGATTTCATTGTAACTATGTGCCACCAAAATAATTGCTGCATATGAATAGGACAAGCTTTGGAAGTTATACTGGACGTAATGTACTCAAACTGAAGGCCTATTTTAGCTGTGCATATTTTGCTCCTGCTTCATCATGGTAGAATAAAGGTTAGTTTTACTAGATATTCTCGCGTGCCAGCTATTTGTCAGCTGTGCTACTAACACGTTATGGAAGATATTATGATGGAAGACAGGTCAACCACAGCACAAAAAACTAAAACTGAGACTTTAGGAAGTTGCTAGAAGCATTTTCTTTCTGTTAGAACAGTGATAGACAACAAAGATGGAAAACACCTGTACACAGTAGGATTTTCACGATTTTACCACATTAAATTTTATAAACTGAAGAATGATTTACTTATGTATCTGTTGTAATACATCACAAAACACATGAATATACACAAACATCAAAATACAGGTCTAATGCATACATGTCATACTTCCTCAATTTAAAAACTGTGAGTAAATTTCAAGCTTTGTCTCATATAAAGCCAGGGAAAAGTTCAACATAATCAGATGAATGCATGTACAAGCTGGATAAAAAATATTATGGTTAAATTGCTGATGTCTGTCATGTATGAGTATTGTGAGGACAGTTGAGCACAATGCAGACTTTTATGAGTTTAATATATTCAACAGTATAATGCTCCTGTTTTCAGCATTTTGTTGTATCACTTATCTAAAGTGTCGTCCAATTTCAGTCACGCCAGGTGTATGTTATACTTTTTCAGTGAAAGTGTCATTTGTAGAAACTAACAAGCACTGCAAGAAGTCAACATGTATGTAATTAAAGCACTGTTAAGCAATGAATGATTTTAATCCACTTAAAGCCTTGAAATAATTAGTGGGCCAAACGCAAGGGTAGACGTAATAGATGCGGCGTCCAGTACACTGGGCATTGGAATCCTATTGTTTTGTAAGGATTGTCATGTACCTCAGATGCAAAAAAACACATATGTCCACCAGAAGGGAACACTATAATCAAGGTGAATGCATTTTGGTCTATAACTCTCAAACCGTATGTTGAACCTTCAAAAACCACATATCCTCAGATTCTCTCAGTAGTGCTGAATCACATGGGCTAGGCCACACCCATTTGAACCGGCAGTTTTTTTTCACAAAAATGCAAATACTAAAAAACCTACTATTTTAAACTTGTCCTAGGGGTTTTATCCAATCTGCAGGAATCTTGGCATGGACACTCTTCCCCTTGACCTGATAAAAAATTGTCGAAAGAATTTTGCTCGGTCAAAAAATGGGAAAATTATGAAAAAAACAATTTCTGTAGCTTGCTAAAATAATACAATCTGTTGAATATCTCGGTCAAAGTAAATGCTATCGACACCAAATTTTAGGTGCTTAATTATGAGGCTATGAACCGAGTTTGGCCAATTTTGGCCAATAGGGGGCACTGCAAATATGGCAAAATTTCAAGTGGCTACCATTCCCACACAACCGATCCTTAAATTATTCTGTCAAGACAAAAATGTGCAGATCAGACCAAAGATTACCTCTGTGACATGTTATTATGATAGCACTTATGGTTTTTGCACATGAATGCAATAAACACCACACATGGACTGACTGCACACTGCCGTAGCTCTGTCATTTCTCACAGTATAGACAAAAAAATACATTTGTGTGTTCTCCAGATCTTTCTGCTGCTCACAATCACTTTAGTTTTCACCTAGCATTAACGATTTCTCATGAAATAGTTTCACATTGTCAAAATCTCATTCATAAGAGTGTATGATGTCATCAGCTGTTACCATGGTGACAAACTGTCCAGCAAACATTCAAAGGGAATGGTTCTGTTTACATTATTATAACATATCAACACACATTTATAGCACACAGAAGCCATCATCCTTTAGGGCTGACTTCAGTGGGCTCCGTTTGGCCTGGGGGGGGGGCAAGTGGCACAGGGCCAATTTGTCCAATCTGCATGAATCTTGGCATGGACACTCTTCGCCCCAACCTGATCCAAAATTATCAAAAGAATTTTGTTCGGTCAAAAAATGCACAAATTAATAATAAACCAATTTTCCATTGTCAAAATCTCATTCTTAAGAGTGTGATGTCATCAGCTGTTACCATGGCTACAAGCTGTCCAGCAAACATTCAAAGTGTATTGTTTTGTTTATATTGTTATGGGATACAAGTGACTGACGTTCAACATAGGCACATTTATAGCACACAGAGACCGTCGTCCTTCAGGGCTGTCTTCAGGGGGCTCTTTTGGGGCTGGGGGCCGAATGGCACAGGGGGGGCTTGGCTCCTGTTCATAACTGCCTCTAAATGCTTCGTAACCAGTTCTAGTTTACTGATGAATTTGTAGAACAGCACATTGCAATACTTATAGATGTGAGGTCAGATCAAATCAAGGTTTTATACTAAAAGGGACCAGTTTTACACATCTAAAACAAATGAGAAATAAAGGCCTAATACCTGAGGCAAATAAAAGCCCTGGCCATCCTTTGAAGAAATATGTATATGTATGATGTATATGTATATGCATGTGTACATGTATGGGAATGTGTGTGTGTGTGTGAATGTGTGTGCATTTTTATTTGTATGTGTATATGTATGTATGTATGTGTATGCATATGTGTATGATAATGTGGTATATATATATATATATATGTGTGTGTGTGTGTGTGTGTATGTATGTGTATGAGTGTGGGTATATGTATGTATGTGTATATACGTGTATATGTGTATAAGTATGGGTATGTCTGTATATGTGTATGCATTGTATGTGTATATGTATGAGTATGTGTATATGTATATGTATGTGTATGAGCACAAAGCAGTGTAAAGGTCATTGTTTTGTTTCAAAGAAAGAACATCACAGCAAACAGTGCCAAATCTACTGTAGCTTTTAGCATCACAAATGGAGATCACACTCCATAAATTTGTGAAAATATTAATTTTAGATACAGTATGAAAATGGGTAAATGTAAACCTCATCTACAGGAGATTTGTAAAGTTGGGTGTCGTCTGTATATTGGTTGAGCTCGACAGACTTGATTATTATGAGAGGTTTACTATATTTGTCTGATAACAATTAGGTTTGGGTAAAACATAGGGATGGAAAATAGATTTTTTTATAACTAGTTCATCAACTGAAACACTGAAACATTCCTTAGTGGTATAATATCACCCACAGTTAAAGTTAGTATATACTGAGGAGAAAGAGGTCACATCCGCGCGCTCTACTTAAAACATATTTTGGTACAAAATAGAGACTTGTGACATATACAGCAGTATGTTGATAAACCACATCTGAAAACCAAACTAATAAAATATTCCTTGGTATTTGTTAAGAAAGCGGCTCTATGTGTACTTTTTCAAAAAGCTAAATGGAATTTGTGAGACTACAACGTTATATAGACAGTCACTCCAGTTAATTCAGTGTAATTACAAGAAATACTATATAAACATCATAAACATTTAATGTCTGTTCACAGAATTAAAATAGATGTTGTTCAGAAGTGGACATGTAAACCACATGTACGCCATATTGTTTACATGTAAAAATTTGATAAAAAATATACTAAGAAAATTGAAGTTAATACAATATTTCATCAAACAAAGAAGCAATAATGACCCTGTTTATATTCCAGTGGTGCACATATAAAGTGTAACTGCTCATTTTTTCCCTCTTTTTCACAGAACCATTCTCTTTTACCCCAGACAGGCTTGTGGATTTTTTGATCTGTCAGATTTTAGTTCATTGGCTCTACAGTGTGTATCTTAGGAGCATAAAGAGACTGCATCAAAACAGAGAGATAATCGAAAATAATATACAATATGCATCCTCTCTGGATCATCCATGCTCAACAAGGTGATGTGCTCTCTCTCTCTCTCTCTCTCTCTCTCTCTCTCTATCTCTCTATTTTTTACGAGAGGAGAAAATTGCACATGTAATAAAATCCAATTTTATATTTCATTCTGAGAACTACAATAAATACAAAACAAGCAGTAAATAAGCTTTTCAAAAAGCTGATTACCAAAGCAATTTATTGCCAAGTCCAGGACTGTGTTAAAGCAGAGCGGCGCTGGAAGTAGAGGGGCCCACATTCCAAATCTTCTCTCCCTCAAGCTCTTTGCTTGCCATGTTATTAGCTGGGCTGCTTGGTGAGGAGCCAATCTGATCAACTTATTTTACTATATAATGCTCCAGCTTTCTCTGAAAGCAGTTAAAAAAGGATTGTGATTGAGGTCATCCTTGCATCACAGTGGGAGATGCAGATATGTACATTACCAGAGCCTTTTCTTGTCCCTGTTTGGGTCCTTTTTTGTGAAACAGAGAGACAAAACTCAATGGGCAGTCACAGTAATGATATTTTGTGTCAATGTTGAGATGACACATCTGAATTATACAGTGGCTCCAATGTTTATATCCATGATCAAAAGTCTTTGTCCACATGGACTTTGGTCAAACTGGTTCTTGATAAAACTTTGAGCCTGAAGACCTGTGGGCGTCTTGTGAGAAAAATCCAAATACACCGCGGAAGAAAAAGTTGTTGTATATAAAAAAGCTCAGGTTTTACCATTTTACTCTCTTTATTGCTGTAGTGGTGCTGTTGTTCGTAATTACTAATAAAACATACTGTGAAAATGTTCAAGAGTTTTTGTCTTCAGCATAGTATTGTAGATAATCTAAATGAGCTGTAACTTCAGGCAGGGATTTGAGGAAAGAGCAAAAAGTAAAAGTCTGCATAATATTTTTTAAATATAAATTGAAGCAGTGATGGCACAGGAGAAAATGCTACGTGGGGATTATTCACAGTTATATAATGTTAGGAAGAAAACCAGGCGCTTCTCATTTTGGTCACTTATCCCTCATTGTAAAGGTCTGTATATTTCATTGCTGGTGCAGCAGCTTAGGGGATACATTTCAAAGCAGCAAATAAAAATTGGCTAAACTTCCAAAATTAGCACTTCAAAGTCAAACATGATTTGCAGCGAGGGAAGGGGTGGAAGCAGTGTGACTGTGAAAGTGTGTTTGTAAAAGTGAACTGTGTGTGTCTGCGTGTGTGTGGTGGAGCTGATGTACAGAGTTCAGCATTAGGCCTTAGAACCAATTTCTAGGCAAATTGGTTTCATTTAAGAATGAGATCACAGAGTAAGCAAACCTCTTTCAGGGCAAGTTCATGCATCTGTAGCCATTTATTTCAGTTTTATATGCATTGCTTGGCACTAGCTGTTGGTAGGTAGAATATGCATAATCTTAGCCATGGGCAACATACTATAGTTAACATGTCCACATTTACCTGTTATTACCATGAAGCTAAATAGCTTCTTCCATTTTATTGCATTCTGTCAAAATGGGCTTCAACAGTAATTTAGTATTTTGTTTTCTATAGTCCTTCCAGCACTGTTGTGGAATCAGTAGTAATCAAAGCCACATGCAACTAATTGCTCTCTGCAGTCTTTTATGCATAGCACAAGCGGGCCCATTAGGCATCAATAGAACATATGTCGGAGTTTTTGAATGGGTGTGAAAATTTGTTTATTGAATAATAGTCACTTGACCAGTAATCATCCCTGGACATATTTTTATTTGGTCATATTTTCAAATGAATGCTGCTGCTTGCAAAACTCCATCTGCAGGAGAGGATACTTTCCACAAGGCAAAGCTCAAAAAGAAGAGTAGCATAATTGACTTTTAGCAAATAATTTAGCTTCTCTGTCATGCCTAAGGGTTTTTTTTTAACATAAGACCTGCTCAGTTAATAGAATTGCAGGGTTTGGGTTAAAATTACAGCTGTAAAACCCTACATTTCTTAATAAAGGTCTCACAGGGATAATGTTTTGGAATTTTATTATTGTTGTGCTTTAACAGCTGTAGTACCTTGACTAATTAAGAAGAAACACTTGTAATCTACAAACTCTCTGTCCCATCAAGAAAGTAGTGCATTGTGGGATAATTGCCCAGAACTGCTATGCAGATAATGATTAGAATTTCCCACATGGCAATAATGAGGTTGATTCCTCGCCAAGCGTTGGACACCACACCAGTTTACAAAATACACTGGCAGGAGGTTACTTGGAGTATTACCTGTAGTAATCAAAATGCATAGCTGACTATCAGTTCCTTCTCCCCAAAAACTCTCATCCATAAAATTAAATTCAGTATAATTAAGACTGTTGCTGTGTTGAGTTGATAGGTCCAAAAAGAAAGAGCCTCACTAGTTTCACAGAGAGTTTTGGCTGCTTTTCCACCTATCTGCTTTCCTTGTGGTTTTTATTCTATGTGCAGCCTTTATGACCACGCTCTGCTGACAGCTGTCCCTATGTCAATATGAATGTCTGTCAAGAGAGATTATACATCACATGAATCGAGGCAGATAATGAGCAAGAGGGAAGGGCACTTTTTAACACCCCCCCGTGTGCAACATATGACACAAGCCAAGCTAATTAAGCAGATGCCATAATGCAGTAATCAGGAACACAGAGGAGGTTGGAGAATTCAGAAACTTGAGTCATAACAGTGCAACATTTGGTGCTTAAGAACTTCTCCACCAACACAAACAGATGGGGATGCCAAGCTGCAATGCATGTGTATTTATGTGTGTGTAAGCATCTCTGTGAGTTGGCCATGTTTTGCAGTTTTGAGTTCGCGTCTGTGTGTCTCCATAGTGTGTGTGCACATGCCTACCTGTTTGTCTCTACCGTGTTCTTTATCTGTTTTACTATTTAATTAGTATTTAAAAATGTGGTTTTGTGTTCTGTTGAAGCTGAAAATGCTTAGCTGTGAGTGCGCTAGCATGACACGACACACATGCCTAATCTGCATGTGTGTATTAATTTACAGCTGGGGACAGTGTTACCTGGTGAGGTGTTTTCCTCATTATTTTTCTGGAAAATGAGCAATCAGCCATATTGCGTGGAGCCTGATTGTTTCCCTCTGTAAATCAATCCAGGAATTGCAATTAAAATGTTCTCTTATGTGGTATAATTGATGTCTACCTAATCCTTTATTTGCACACCTGCCGGTGAGTCTGAATTTTTAATGAATTTCTAATTAATGCTCTTTGCACACTTGATTTATGTGTTAGCAAATTATATTGCTGTTCTATGTCCTGCTGGTGGAAAAGTGCCTACAGAATGTCACACCGGGGTTAAAAACTGGAGTTTAAATGCATTTCCCAAAGAGGAAAAACAACAGAGATAAGACCAAATGATAAATAATACAGCAGCCTAATGTGTGTGATAGACATTAGTTCTATGATAATTTTGTTGTTGTAGGTTTTGTTTATACCCCTGATAACTCATTAATTCATTTAGTAGCTTGGCAACATTCAAACATATTCTGTCTGTATTCATCTGTGACAAACCCCCTACCTTTCCCATTTTATTGTTTTTTTTTATACAATGTATTGAGCTATTACATGAACACATAGGAACTGCATAGTGAGCCAGACCTTTTTAACATTTATATACCATGCAGTTTGTGTATTCTTGTCAGGTTTTGGCTTCTTGTTTCAGGTCCACAGTACCCTGGCATCCACTAATACAAAAAGGACAGCAGTGTGTGATGAACTTGGAAGACATTGCTTAAACTGAATCAACTTAACTGTATAATTATACATATAATGAAGCAATTTCACAAATTGTTTAGCTTCTTGTGGTTCACTGTCAAAATAAACTAAAAGCAAAGAATCTGGAAAAAAAACTGCAGCAAATTACTGGCAGATTTTCACAGTCATGAACTCTTTCTTGCCTTTTTGTCAATGTTTGTCTTACTATTTATAATCTGCATATTTGCTGCACATTCTCTCATCCAGACACCTTTTTCTAATATAAACTCAAGTACTTGATGTCACAATGGTTGATTTATGCACGTAACTGCATGTAATATGTAACGTCAGTGACATTATCATTGGTAGGTTCATCTGTATGTTTGACAGTTCTAGTTCTGGTGTATTGTTTGCTCTTGCTGTGTAGATCAGATGTAACCTCATCAGATAAACAGCCAGTGTCATGCAGCTCCATTAACAAAGTCTTCTGGGAAAAGTACTTTTTAATACAGCTTTGCACCTCTGTTGCTGATGAGTTTGAATGAGCTCAAACTCAATGAGCATTTATTTTCACTCTAATTTATTTGCTGTTGCATTTCATTTCCAGGCCAATTCACCCTCATAATCAGATGGCAATTAGTGAAGCATGAATCACAGAGAACAGCTCAGCTTAACACTCCCTTTCATGACACCTGCACGCTCACAACAACACAGTTTGGAGAATCATTCTTTTATTCCAAATAATATCTTATTTACTTCATTTTAAACAGCATTTCTAATTCCATCAGAGCTCTGTAAAATGTAATAAAACTTGTTTAGTTGCATCATGTTTTAAAGAAGGACTTCAAATATATTTTCTCTTGCTCTTTTTATAGCATTGCAGTTTTGAAGGCATGATTACATATCAACACATGGGCCAACCTCCTTCAACTCCAACTTTGGTTTTGGTACAAGAGAAAAAAACTCACTATGAACATTTAAGAATCTTTAATTCACACTAGTAATAAAATTGCATTACATTTCATAAAATAAATGTTCCAGTTTATATATACAGAGAAAACAGACTGTACATACCCTCCAATGAACCATTTCTAAAGAAAAAGAAAACAAACCTGAAACAAATTTCACAAAACATACAAGCAATACAGTGCTCAGCTAAGCAGGCACAACTGTACATCAAAATTTGTAACTGCTCAGTGTTGGGGTGTGGGAGGGGCAAAAAGTTGAACATTTACAATAGAGTCCTTTGGGACTGATAAAGGGGTCTTAAAAAGTATTGCAGGCAAGCAGACAGACGCTTGTCTTTTTCCAAGTGCAGCAGAACATCCATCTTGTGTGTAAAGTGTGGAGCTGATTGTTGCTGCCACGGGGTTCCAATTATTGAACCTGTGTCTCAAAGCTCCCATTCAGCTGACCTTCCTCATAGTCCATTTGACACAAAATCATGTTGTTTTTTAGGAAAAACTTGTCCCCCACGCAAAACCTGTTGGCAGAGAAAACAATAGAAGGCACAACTGTTGTTAGAAAATACAAAGATGATTACTATTGGCCTTATGACAAAGTGGTGACAAATTCCTCTGTCCTCTGGTGGTGAAAATGTCGCATTTAAAATCAGCAGGAAATGATAATTCTGTTGGATTGCGCACTTTTGGCTCAAGATATGTTACTTGACACACGCTGGCACTGTGGCTTGTCAGACTCAAAGTGTATTTTAGTGGTCGTCATAAATGTGTGGCTTTAAATAAAATAAAAAGATTGAATCCCTATCATTTCAAAGCATGCAGACATAAGCTCTGGCACCCAGTGAAAGGCAGGTCAACTCTCCATGGCCTGACAGAAAGGCACTGGCACCGTAAAAGTTTCCACGGAAACTCTGCCACAGGGTGAGCTTTTCACCCACCAGTTTGGTTCCAGTGCTCAGAAATGTTTTCCTCTACAGTCACAGAGTCAATTGAAGAGGCAGCCTGCCCTACTGATGTTCTTCTGTGTGCTGCTGTTTGTTTGTGTGACACAGTGGAAACAACTCCATAATGTGACTGAAGGAAAGTGAAGATAAGCATATAGCCATGGATACTTTGGCTTTAGTAATGTGCCAGACTGGTAAAACAGTCATGGCCATGGCGATACTCTGCCAGACGAGGCCTGGCTTCGTGTCTGCTAGCTGAGAAGAGAGGCTGCAGTCATAATTCCCTTACAGCAGGTGTTCACTATGGTAACTGAATCTGGCCTGCAGAAGGTTAATGGGCTTGTGCTGTGTGGAGGAACAGGGTCATAGCACCCCTGACAAGCATGCAAAGGACATTCTGCTCCCGGAGTGGTGCCATTACTGACAGTACATTAATGGGAAAAAGTAATATTTGGCTATGTCATATTCAATGTATATCATATCATAAGCTTTGTGCTCACTCCAATTTCATAATAGTTCCTATCACTAAGGAAACACCATTTCATACCTGTATTAGTCTGCTTTCTTCTCTACTGCAGCACACCTCAGTAGCTTTATAGTTTGTTTTGTAGCTCCGACTTGCCTCCTCTAACACAAGAACAAGAGCTAATTTTATATCCATGTGGCTTAAAAGATTTAAAGATCTATCCACAAACAAGGACAAACTGCTGGCAGTGTATAACTATAGTAAATAATTAGCAAAGCATTACAAAAGCCTTTATGTTTACAATAATAGGAAGGCCATTCATTTTTTTCTCACTCACACACCGAGTTCTGCATTAATAGTAACCTACTTGCACCTCAGAGAAACCTTTTTCAGCAGATTCTAATATTTAAGCTATTGGCCATTTTAACACCCCATTCATGTTTTTTTAACAAGGCAATGTTGTTGTGAAGTTATGATCTCCATTCTTACCTCTGGTTACAAAGCTGACAGGCAAAACAGTCCAAATGGTAAACATTATCTCTGGCTCTCATCACCATTTCAAAGGCTGGGATCAGTTTACTGCAGGCAGCACAGTTCCCTGTTGTACCAAAGAGCCTGAAAGACAGAGAGCACAGACAGAGATTAACCCTCCTTCCCTTTACCTTGATGCAATAACAGAGCAAACAAAAACGTACTGACAGCAGGAACAATGGCAGAAAAATGCGGCAATGGAAAGAAAAACAGGGCAAAAGCTAAATATGTTGAATTTAATGCACAAATCTTTCTTGGCACCCAATTGGTATTTTTGTTAATGAGGGTTACAAACATAGATCTTAATTCTTGGCTAATGATCTAATTAAAATGATCACATGGTTTTAATCTCCTTCTTCAAAGAATTTTCCCCCTTGCACATTGCAAAAGCAATGAAAACAGGTCTGAGGCAAACCATCTGAGCTGTTGAAAGTTTTTCGTCTTTCAAAACTAAATACTTAACGAGTATCTCCAACCAAAGCCAGCTGGATTTTACACAAGAGGCTACGTTCCATAATATAGTCATAAGTTCAAAAGATTTCTGTTATAAGGATTCAGGCCCAATCCCTTCTCTCTCTAGCTCCTTCTCCTTTCATCCAGAGAAGAACCCAAGACAGTGACAGGAGAAGTAACCTTGAAGAGTTAACAAAATGTTCCACAGTGAACGGAGTCAACTCCCAACTTAAACCTCGCTGCTGCTTGTTTAGGCTTATTAGATAGGAGCCAAATGATAAAGGTCACAAACAGAGCAGGGGGTACTGGTGTAGATCTCTTTTCTTCTCAGAGAAAAGGAGCCTCAGATGCTTTCCTAGTCAGATTTACATTTTCATTTTCCAACTGCCTGCCCTTATGTTTAATTTGGAGATTCTGAAGCACAGATAGATTTATATATTCTGCAGGAAAAGGACCGTTTCACAGCTTTGCAAGAAGGGATAAGGCAACAGCAGATTGCCATTCCAACAGTATGTTAAACACTTTTCCCCAAACTTGTAGGGCTCAGACAGAGGAGTCACAGTGTTGATATTCCGCCTCGTTTATGCCAGTCCCATTCAGTTGCTTTCACCTTGTTAAAGAAAACGTCTATCCAGCAGCCCTGCTTCTAATTAGGGGCCACTGCCCCAGAGGAGTAGCAGCGACAGAAACAGAAGGAGAAAGGCTGTTATGTTCCATGAGAGAGATTCACAGGGTATTAAACAGAGACATTGTTACAATTGGTTACTGTTTCAATAAAATACTGGATGTTCTCATACAGTAGACACCTGCCACCCACAGGGCACTCTGGAACACAAAAAGTTGTTTTTTTCCACATACTGTAGGGCCACATTTTAAAAGCATACATTCAGCTGTGATGAAAAATGGATCAAACACCAGACTGAAAAACTGCAGAAAGTAACCTTGTTTTCATTTAACTTACTACTTGTGAGTTAATTTTTTGTGACTGGAGTGTAGTTTCCCAGCATTGACAGACAGAATATGTTACCTTACCTTGATTAAATTAAATGAATCCCCTCCGTTTGTTTACCTTTCACTAAAAAGCTGTCCTCATTGATTGTACACTTCCTGTGTGATCATGACAGACAAGTGGCAGGGACTACCAGGTACAGGTATTGCTAGTGATAGTGATGTCTTTTTCTCTCCCTGTGGGTTCTGAGGCTGTAAAAGAGCCTATAGCCCTGGCCACTTACAGAGTCAGGCACGCACACTCCTATAACAGCTCACAGGATTATTCTTACCCATCTCCATTACACCCCACTGGGTGGTGGACATGGTGCTCACTTGATCCATACAGGTTGTGAAAACGCTTGGTGGGGAGGCCCAGCTTGCTGCCCTCACTAATGTCTACCTTCAGCCAAAGCTGTGTGTGACACCTAGGGCTGGTTTTCTCCTTTCAGTTACACCTGTAACCTTTATAACCTAATAATCTAACTACACTGGGTAAAATGGAGTGTGAACAGTGTGTACTGCCCCTTACTAATCAGTGAAGACTATTTAATGAATAAGTAATGCAAAGATTATAGTGAATATTAAATGCTCAGTGTGTGTTCTCTGTATGTAGGGGACTCATAAAATACTAAAAAAATAACAAGAGATATCGTTTGATGATGGAATAAAGTTAGTTATGATATGATGAAACAGACCATTACACTCAACAAAAATGATTCTACAAAATTACAACATACATTTTCAAATATTTTAATGCATGACTGTTATACCTTTAAGAATTAAAAAGAAAGGACTGGACATATATGACATTTTAGTCTAACAAAAGGCTTGATTAGCTGACTTTAACATAATAAAGATGAAATCTACTAATAACTAGGGCTGTTACAACTAAATAATCATGATCTTCATCATTTCCATTCACTTGTATAAAAGTCTGAACAATTGTTTTTTTTTTACACTTTTTAGGCATTATGACCTGTCTTCACTTGTATGTGTGTTTTATTTTATTTTTTACCTTTTGGCATGTTTATAGAAAACAGAAATAGAGTTAATTATATGTTTGTGCATTATTAAACTATTATTAGATTTATAGTGTAGTGGTGTTCTGCATAAAGTTAACAGAACAGACAATAATTTTGTGAGTCTCTATTATTTGTATACAGTCTTAAACTTTCAGCCCTACTAATAACAGAAAGACTTCACATTTGGTATTGCAGATGGAAATTAGTCAAAGTATGAAGTAATGTCACCATAGTCTGCATTCTTAACTGATGCTGGTCCCTGTATTACCATGTTAGTAATTAGATCTCCCCATCATGAAGCCATCCACTTCACCCATGCTAATCTAATTTCCTTTATCTATTTCAATATCTCTGGCAGAAATGTCAAAGTGAGATTCTCTCTTTCTTCCATCTTTATTATAACATGAATGTGGAAGGTAGAATAGTAGCCTGAATGTAGCTGTGTCCCATTCACATTGTTCTGCAGCTAACAGGGTTGATATGTCTGGGTTATAATGTTGCACCAACATACGGCTTAATTGGACTCCTTGTGCTAAAAGGAGATTACAGCTGGAGAGAACTGTTCAAACACATTACAATCCTCTCTTTTCCTGTTCCTGTGAAGCTAAAAGCAACCAGAGTTGAACTGCAACAGCAGTGTCACGAGCAACAGCTAAACTGTAGAAAACAAACCACTTTTAGCAAAAGTGAAAGATTTTGTGTTTTGATGTCACCTGAGAGGATGCATCACAAGTTAACACACAATGGCTATGGAGGTAATGACGTCTTTTCAAGATCCAAATGCTGTGGTATTATGATATACCACTCAGCCTAAGAGGGAGATTTTTACAAAAATGTGTTGCTATGCAAAAAAAACAAGACATTGCTGTGTAGTCAATTTATGTTTCATCTTCATTTAAACAGTGAACACCTTCATTGCACTGAAACAATCCCTTTGAAAGAGTTGGTTCATTTCATTTTGCCAGTATTTTTTGTTTGAATAGACCGTTTTCTGCAGAAATCCCGTTTATTGTTCTGACACATGTCTTGTATTGTAAGAGTGCAGTGGCTCATGCACTTCAATTTCCACGGTCATTAGGATTAAATAAATCAATATTCTCCAACAGAGAGAAATCAACATCTGCACAGTTCTACAGAATTTGGATTAAATAGAATAAAAATATGGAAAATATTAATACTGGTTCTAAGTCAGTTTTGTGATTCTCAGTCATCAGTGTTGTGGCAGTAAGTGCAGTGAACTTTACTTCTGGGGTTTAAAGGCTGAGAAAAGAAAATGAAATTAAAGTAGAGCAGGATCTATATTTATTGGTTGATTTCATATTTAATCAATCAGCACTGTAATAGAAAATGGAGTTTGTTTAGGTATTCTGTTTATACATACATATGTTATACATTTATTTCTTGGACATGATGAACAACAGCCTGTTGTGGTGTATTGTCCAAGTGTTGTCCTTAATAAATAGTTCCTCGTTGCACTTAGTCTTGAGCAGTAAAATCAATAGCTATTATTATTATTATTTGCATTAGTGTTAGATGTCATCTGAGTCTCTTTGCAGCTAATGCCCAGATATGTAAATAATCATGTCATTTTATGTCTTAAGCCATCTCTTAACAAAATGACAAAATGTGTGTGTTGTCAGTCTCTGTTTCTTACTACTTTGTTCCGTACTTCTTGAAATATTTCTTATTTAATAACTCTAAAAGGATCTTTGTGTGCTTGCGTGAAATGTTTTGGAGGAAAATTGAACAGCCAAAATGTAAAGAAGCACAGTTCTCCTTCCTCTGTTATTGAGTTATTACAATAGGTCTTTAGAGAAAAGAAGGCCTTCTTTAGTTCTTTCAACTTACTGCTTTGCAGACTTCAAACCCTTAAAGCTCCTACAGTGCATCATCTGCCTCTCTGTATTGCTTCCCTTAGATTGGGCTATGGCTCTTGAAGTTTTCTACCTGTTCTCTGAGCTCTTTGAGACTTCCCTGTCTGCACAGGGTTTGTCAGATTTCATAAAAGGGAAAGCTGTTAATGCATGCATCGCATGTTCTGACCTTCCCCAACAGTTGTGTCTTTTTGAAAGTGCAAACCTCCCTGTTTAGATCCATCTTGCCCAGAGAAGAGGAGCAACTGTTATGGAAGCAGAGCAACTGTTTCACTTAAAAGTAGTAAAGAGAGGACAGATTTGAAAAGCAGTCACATCCAGATGGAGCTATCATCTTCCCCCTGCTATTCTGCTATTTTTTGGATAACTTATAATATTCATTATCTTGAAAACGTTTTCATCTTACAGTTAATTATACCCCATATTGATAAGTGGATGACTATTATGTTCTCTTTAATGCGTGAAATAAAAGATTTAATGATTTCGGCCCTCGGGCTCTGATGATCACATCATGACTAGCTTGTCAACCTTCTGGTGAAGTCATACGACCCTTGGCCCCAGACAAGCGCCTAATGAATCTATTATTCTCTTTTATAATGGAAGGGAAGTGAACATTAGAAAGACAAGAACTCTTACATTTTTAGTTGTGGTTTTGGGGGCACAGGAGGGCAGTGGCTGAGGTGTTTGGATTTTAGTGTTTGTTGTCTGTATTGAAGTGTAGGATTCAGGAAAGTGTGAGTGCATTCGATAAGCTGCTAATGCCATTGAAGGACAATCACAGATGGAGCTCCTATAATAATTAATGTGAACATGGCAGGGATCCAAACCCTGGGAAAAAACCAAAGTGTGTTTGATCCACCCGCTTGTCTTTAATGAAGTGCAGGAGGCTAATTCAGTGCACAAATTTAACTTCATTACTGCAGGTGAGGGGAGCCTTCTTCCTACCACACAGAACAAGGAATAAAAAGGAAACTGGATGGAGACTGCATCACCTACTTTCAAATACTCTCAAACTGCCTCCTCTCTATACGCAAGGCAAGGTTTTTAATTTGTTCCATAATAGAATTCATCTCAAGCATCTCTAGCCATTAAGTGTTCTGCATTTGTCGCAGGCTGAAGAGCAGGCGAGTGGGATGGATTTCATTAGGCAATCCGGGGCAACAGAGGAGCACAGAGCTTCCTCCTCCTCTTCCTTTTTATTCTTATTTTAATTTTTGTAACTCTTGATTCCATATGTCATTACTTTTTGCCATCCCATCTATGACCTCTACATCACACTGGTTTCAAAAAAGCTTTTCCTTTTCCTCTCACAGAGCCAGTTAGACACTTATGGCTTGGGGGTTGGGGTGGCTGTCCTTTCAGCAGATGTATTTTACCAAGTGAAACTCTGAGCTTCATCATTTTTGCCTTCACTTGGTCATTTGCCCATTTATTATTACCTCATCTGCACCATCTGCCCCTTCTGGGGGCAAGACTGGGTCTTAGTGGACCTCTCACTGCATCTTAAAAGCATTAACTGTGGGTGGGAACTGATGGATGGTAATGGCCTATCTCCACGTAACGTCCCTAAGCACCTCTCAAGTGGGCTGCAGGCTCCTTCCAGGTCAGAGGAAGAGCTGAGATGTGAGTGAAATGTCATGGAGATCCATGAGTAAGGTAGGAGGAAAACCAAGTTGATTAAGGTTCTCATTACTCTGGGTTTTGGAAAAGATTTAAGGTGATGGATTCTGTTTTAAATTATCTTAAATTACAACAGTGAACTGATGCACAACTAATAGCATGCTGAATATATCAAAGAGAAGTGAAGAGATGGGTAGGCAGAAGGGGAACACTGAAAGGGAAAGGGGGAGGACGGTGCAGGACAGAATGTTAGGAGGGGGGGCCCAGGGCACCAGCATCCCTAAGTCGGCCCCTAGGGGTTCCCTCTCAGATAAATGGTAAGATCTCATTGGGAATGTGACTTAACGCCCAGGAAATGGTCATGTTTAATTTAACAAGCAGATGGCAGGGGCATCTGAAGGGGGGACGAACAGCCAAAAACACTGGTGAAGCAACAAGCCAGCCTGGAGCTTTCTCACAGCCTACAGCTCTGCTACAACCAAGACCCAGACTGCTGACATAAGTGTAAACACATATAAATGACAATTCTAAGAAAGAGGAACGTCATATAAACATACAAACAGAAACATAACATGGGCATTATATGTTATAGTTAAAATTATAGTGACTCACCATACAGAGGGGAGTGTTGTTGCTTAATGGACATGTATTTTGTTCATATAATAACTCTCTATAAAGTACAATCTACCACAAGACAGACAAAAACACAATGGTCTATAGAGCCAAAAAGCTATTTTCAGGGTTGCAGTGAGACGGTGTTTCAGTGCAAAGGCTGTTTCAAAGTATAGAAATGAATGATGATTTTTTCAGATGCTGTGGAAGGCCAAATATTTGAATATTTGGCAACATGGGCCACATTCCTGATGCAGTGGAATGTGTTGATGCCTTTCATTGTGTGGTTCAGTCATGATGTATCCTGTCCTGCCAAAATTATAAACTAGATTCTATTACAGGGAAGTCTTACTTTTCAGGTATACATAAAATGGAGAAGCTTAAATGCATACTTTATTTAAAAAAAAAAAAGAAAGCACAATACTAATAATAGTAGCATTCAAAATGTGACAACAATGCAGTTAATCTCTGTTATGCATTTTTTATTTTATAATCTGAAAGCATTTGTACACAAATTTACTGACATGATTCATGTTAAAGTCATCCTGAGTGCAGTAGGTGTTTGCATTTTTACAATATTTTTTTTATAATTTTAAGAGTATTTCTGTTTCTGTGTATATAATGTAAAAATAGCAAACTCTATGTAGTTTTTCTGTATGATGTGATTGTAGCATTCAGGATTCTTTGGAGTGATTTTAAAAAGGATTTCAGATGTGCTTCTGTGAGTGGGAGCCACAGGAAACACACAACTGTAATACTGGCAAATGGTACCAGAAGGTTAAAAAAAAAAGCCTTTGTGGTCTTTTCAAGCCACGCAAGCCTCGGAATGGCATGGCTTTTGTGTTTGTTGTGAGTGGAGAGAGGTGACTGTGTCTTTCTTGCCTCAGGTAGTCCCTGCGACAGAGGATGAGGTTGGCTTTCGTATAGAGGGTGGAGCCCACCTCCCCCAGGCGGCAGTCACAGCAGGCACATTTCAGACAGTCCTCATGCCAGTATTTGTCCAGGGCCTTGAGCAGGTAGCGGTCTTTAATCTTGCGATTGCAGCCAGCACACCCCTTCTGTTTCCCTTTGGGCTGGACGGAGAGCATCGGCACACCTGTAGTGATAAGGAGACAAACAGCCATGCGTGATTTACGGCCCAGGAACACGAGTGACTTTTCATGTTCTCTTTTTGATAAGCCGGCTGCTTCACGAGGTATCTAAGCCTGGCTTCGCTCACGGCCACAGCACACTGCCTACCTGCTTCATATGCATTAAAGAAAACATTCTTCCATGTAGATAGGCACGCAGGTCACATTGGCCCACAAAGCCCTGACTTACTTGTTCCACTAAGACCATGTTGTAATACAAAACTTACATGATCTCTTGCAGCAGGTCTCTGAAAAAAAGGGCATGTCTCGAGTATATCTGAGGACAAAAGACATAATGTTGATTTTGCTTACTGTAGTATTTACAGCATGCTGTGTAGTACATTAGTTACCTACCATTTCATCAAAGCCCATTTCACTCAACTGTCCACAGCTGTAAAAGCTCCTCATGGGCTTTGTTTGGTATAGATTAACATTAACCTTTTAAAAAGCCTCTGACCACAAAAACGTTGCTACCAGACCCCAGTGAGATATGTTATGGTCTAAGTGCCTTTTAGCATACACTCACTCCCTGTGTTTCATCCACACACACACAGGGGGACACACACATAGACACAAACACACACACACACACACACACACACACACACACACACACACACACACACACACACACACACATAAACCACAAACACACACACACACACACACACACACACACACATAGTGGTCCCTACTCAGAGCATTACAGCCTTTCCTCCTTTTACACTTATCTGTACTCATGTGTCTGCAACGAGCGAGCCTAAGTTACCAAACTCGCAAATTGCTCTGCTGTCACGCAGGTCCCCTTTAAGTGTGCCTTTTAGCCTCCTAAAGGACAAATAAAGTCCATTTAATAACTGCACTAAACACTAATAGTCTATGTGTGGTTGACATTTGTGTTTGGACTAAAAGCCCCCCTCAGGCCACTGCTGGTACAGAGGCTGGGGCGCGCAGCTCCCCTCTGTAGCACTAACAGGTCTGCCACAGCTGAAAGCACAAGACAACAGCTCTTAAGACACTCTCTCACACACTGAGCTATTGATCCATCTAAAAGAACACACAGTGGACGCCACTTGCCACTCTACTTTCAAAACACATTTCTCTCTCTCTCTGAAAAAAAAAAAAAACAAAACAAAAAAAACTGGACACTCAGCATCACAGGGGGCTAGGCCAGTGTTTTGTACATGTGAGTATCCATAAAAGACCTTTTGGAGGAAAACTTATGCTAAATTTTATGTGAAATGTCACAGTTGTGCAAGAGATATCCAAAGTTCTATTTTTTCTTGACCGTTTATGACATTACCTCCTCAACAGGAATTTAATGTCAACTGAAAATGTGTGTTCTGTAGCAGTGCCATGTTAAGTGTGAACAGGGTTCGTTCTGTAGATGGACCTACTGTTTTACTGCACCTTCACTTGTTTGCTCAGTGATAAATACAACCCCAGCTGGAAACAAGGGACTGCTTCACTCTGTGCCCCGTTTTCTCGGCTAAGCCTGTCAAGTTCATTCTCTTTCATAAAAACCCTACACTACTTTTCAAAGTGCTTCTTTGGAATAGAAAAGCATATTTTCTCTGGCTGTGTCTTTTGCACACACACATGCACACATAAATGGACTCACAAAGTACCTTATTGGATCCAGATTTGCACAGCAATTTTTGGCCATCCACACATCAATAATGCTATGAATGTAATATAATTAGCATTTCCCCTTTTAAAAAAGAGGTGAAAGAAATAGGAGAGCTTGTTAGTCAAATTTATGGCTTTGGTTTATATGTCAGTAAGTGCTCCGGTGGTGTTGAGCCGTCTTATTTCTTTATCAGAAGTGGAAAGGAGAGGCTAATTGGTCCAGTGCTGGTGATGGGAGCCATCAATTAGTGTTCTGCCTGCCCTCCAGCTCCCTCACCTCCCTCCCTCCCCAAAACAGGCCCCTTGAAGCTGGCACATTAGGATCACAAAACCTGCTATAAATACCAATGTTCGGTGTAAATGAAGCTAAAAAGCTTCAAATTCAAGCCACACTGGCTAAGGACGGACTCTTCTACCTGCATTTCATGGCTTGTTAGGGGAGCTCTCTGCAGGTATGCCAACGGTACTCGCCTGACAGGCTTCTACAGAACTAAAAACAGTCTTAATGAGGAGAGAGAAAATGCCGCTGTGTGTCTGTATACATGTGTACGTGTGCTTCAGAGCTTGTGCAAAGATAAAGAAAGGAGAAGCAGCAATTCCTTCGGGGATCACAAAAATCTCTAATTTGCCTTTTATGACATCTAATTAGTTATTCTACTCAAAATCTTTGCTTTAAATAAGAGAACTAATTATACAAAAAGGTCGTTCCTCCACCTCCAGAGAACTACTCCTAATTGGTTGAGACCACCACCCGCCACATGCTCCTTAAACATATCACGTGTGTGTTTTACATCAACTTTGAAAAGGCCAAAGCTTAACCTATCCTGGAATTATTGTATGCCGCTCGCCAACCCTTTTGGATGCATACTTTGCTTAAAACCCTGCTCAGCATCATTAAAATGACACACTCTTCTGACTCTTAGTGCAACCTAGGCATTGTGTTTGCTGTTAGTCAGACATTCATTTCTTCTTACATATGTCTGGGTCCTTCAGGCCTGACTGCAAGAGAGAGATGTCTCAATAAAGGAGTGCCTAATGTGTAGCTGGAAACTCATATGCACATGGAACTGATGCCTCTTTCATAGAGTTCTTGCAGAGAACAAACATGGATTTGATGTCTCCTACTAAAGCAGCCTCTGGCAAACACCTTTAATAGTAGTGTAGCAAGCAATAGCTCAAGCCTACTAAACAAAGAGCAGTGACAGAAAAAAAAATGATTGTGTAAAGTAAATGTCGTTTCAATTCCCGTAATGCCATGAGACATTTTCTTTCACCTGTCACTTCTCTCGGCGTTGTGTCAAACCGAGGAGTAGAACAGAACCTTCCATGCTTGCCACCTCCCCAAAAAAGAAAAGCTGCATTATGAAAGGAAGCAGCATACTAGGAGGCAGCCTCCACTTAATCCAATCCATTTAACAGATACAAGTGCCACTGACCTTCTAGTGTCATTTGATGTCACCAAAAGCCTGCCTCTCCACATCACGATTCATCCGCCAACAAGAGATGCATTTTACCCCCTTAAAGTGGAGAAACAGCACTCACCCTGCCAAATATCCTTGCTGAGATGGAATTTAATTTGCCATTAGTACTGTGTGTAAAGGCCTGTCATCTCTCTCTTCTTCTATCCATCTACATTCTTGAAGATCCTATCTTTCAAGAATATGTACAGTTAGTTTTTCTCAGCCCAAGCAGTCTGTCAGAGCATGTATTTTCCATTATAGAGATAGCATCCGATTTCTGTGTTACCCATTTAGACTTCCGTCTTTATAGCTATCAAAAAATCACATCAGTCTGCTAACCTTTTTGATATATTTAAGGTTTTAAAAGAAAATACACTTTCTGAAACACTCTAGAAAATGTTTGAAAGTAGACAAATACAAGTATCATACTGGGAAGGTAAGGCACACATTTCCTCAGACTGGGTGTGTGTGGAAGGAAGGAAAGATGATGATTTCTCCCTGACTTCTTTTTCCTTTTATTATCTCTAAAATGTTTGTTTTCCATTTTTCAATAAGTGAGCAAGTGCACATAGATATTCAGTGTACAAAGTGGTTTGCATTTTATGTACACAAGGTAATGCTGAGTAGCACAATCGAGCATGCTGTGTCGAAATTGCCAGGTACTGCTGCAAAACCCGGAAAAATAGCGATACACATATTTGATAATTTTGCACAATATGTAGTGTAAGTTTGAACAGATTGGAAACAACCTAAAATCATAACCACAAATAGAAAATATACAGAGGAGCAAATGTTTAGATAATATATATTAGTTATAACTGTAAAGTACATTAAGTGTTGTAAACCAGTTATTAATAGGTGTTAATAACCATGTGGTATCACTACACGACATCTGCCTCCGTGGACACTCAGCCTAGATGACAGGAGGGACAGTTACATCTGACCCAGGGCTTTTTGAATGTCTTCTGATCAATTAAATGACGTGGTGTGATGCAGACTTTGCTGGTTCATTGGGAGGTAAAGGATCTTGATGAGAATCACTCAGGCTTTCTGACACATGTAAAGGGGGGCAGGCTTTCAAGGAGGTGGAAACTGGCCCTGGGTGGGCCTCCTCTCAGGGGCCTCATAACTCCTGCTCCCAGCTGCAGCAAATAAGAGAGGGGTAACCACCACCATGGTAAATACAATGACTTGGATGCTCGGGGAAATGAGATACTACATTACCAAATGATTGAATTTAGCTGATTTGTTATTATCAAATCACCAAAGCTGTCCTGTACAGACATCAACCACAGGTTAATAGCCTACAATGAATCTATAAACTGTTGCATGACCGACTAAATCATCTTGCCCAAAATTAGATTAAAATGCATATATTATATTATATTACATTATATTGTATTATTATAT
>JAPTGZ010000018.1:38590785-38601716 GCA_029814645.1 Fowleria isostigma
CACACACACACACACACACACACACACACACACACACACACACACACACACACACACACACACACACACACACGTTCAAATTAGGTAGTTGCTTTCTGAGCCCAAGTCAATATTACATTTCTAACTGTGCTTTTTCCTATAGTTCTCTGTAAGAGCCTTCTATATTACTGTACTGCTACATTTCCAGATGGTTGTGTATGAATGCTGGGGTCTGTGAGGTGATTTCTGGGACTGTATGCATGCTATGATTATGACATAATTAACACCCACAGTAAGTGGGAGCGAGAGCAGACAGGGCTGGTGTGGATGAGGAGGGGACTGTTCATTAACAAGATGCACTCTCTCAAACTTTGCAGCTTGCAGTGGCTAATAAGCCCCGGTGAAACGGAGCCCAGCCGTCCCTTGCATTGACCCTGGCACTGCCCAGGATAAGGGAGGGTTTTGTCTCCTGGAATAATTGCTCTTTTCACATGTTACAAGTGTCCTGACCCCCACGGTCGGCAGCCACTTTCCCTACCATAATTACTCCTGATCCGCTCCAAATGAGTCAGCCGCATTAGGGCTGCAATAACACTGGCTCAGCTTCAAGCGCGGCATGGGGAGTCTCAGCAGAGCAGCCTGGAACAGGACTGCCTTTTCTCCCAGCCCACGGTCATTTCCATCACGTCAGAGGTGCATTTCTTACACTTGAAGTCAGCACGAAGGCCCTGGGCCCTTTTCTGAGGCTTACAGAAGGCATTGTTAGCTCCTGGTGCTCTCTACTCACTGTGGTTTGGCTGCAGACTCCATCCCAATTAACGGAAAACTTCATTAGGGTGTTTTTCCACACTTTTCAGCCCCCTATTATTTTTAATTTATTCACATGGGGTTAATTAAAAGAAATGTATCACAGAGATATGCAACAGCTTTCTAATTAAATTCATTGCTGCTTTTTTTGTGAGACATGAAACTGGCAGAGTTTCCAAATTATTACAGAAGGCGACTTGTTCCAACACTTGGTTTCTCAGTAGTAGGGTGAGATTAGAGCTTTGCAAGGTAAGCTGTCAACAGGAGAAACAGTACGAGAGGGAGAAATGGGGAATGAAAATGAGCATAAGGGAGTAAGATGAATGAGGAGGAGGAGAAAAGGCACAAACATTCATGGTTTTATCATGCTGGGTTACCCTGACTAAAACCCAGGAGAACTCTTAAAGAGGAGGAGGACAGAGGAACTGTCAGGCTGTTGACAGTGCAAGAACAAGATATGGTATTGCATCTAGCCAATCAAAAGTGGGCGTTGTGTTGGGCTTTGTCTGCTGTGTGTCTCAGGCATCTGTGTCTTGAAAGCTGCCATTTTACCATTTTTCATTTAAGTGCAAACTGTCAATAACTGAGAATGCATCGTACGTTGTATACCAGAGGTTTTCCAGTCTGTATTTGAGATGGAATAAAGGAAAAGTCTATCCATTGCTAAAACTATATATTTATCAACTTTTATATAAGGCAATCTTATCTGACACTTTTTGATTCCTGACAATACAAAAATGGAACCATTAGACCTGCCATAACCACTTTTTAGTTCGCATTAAAAATACATTTGCAGAGAAATAAATGTAGCCTTCTAAAGTTTCTGTCACTCATGAGGTTAGGAAGTGATGTGCTAAATCCCCCCATTCCCCAGCAATTACTGCACACTTATTATTTCAAAAGGATATGCCAGGAGACAGGTGTGCCATTCAGGGTCCTCAGTGTGTGAAAATGGACGAGGAGAAGGAAAACCAAACTGTGGCGCAGTTTGTGAAGCTCTTTAATCTTGAATAATGCAAATTCCCCACAGGGGGCAGTTATTTGGGAGCATGGGCCTCTAATGTCATTCAAGCACCACTTCCACACCTGATGGGGTAAATAATAAGTGAGATTGGTTTGGTTCAGGGAAGAGGTCTGACTGACAAATGGAGGCTATGTAGACAAAATCTTACAGAGTAATAACATATTACAATACAGTATTATAGTAATTACATTAATAGATCCAAAAATTCAATCACAAAATCATTGATTAATCATTTGATTCTTTTCTTTTTGATATAGGTTTTTCTAAGGCTGATGGTGATTTTTAAAAATTTGGTCAGCTGATGCCTGATATCTACTGGTGATTTTTGAGGCTGATTTTTTTTTTTTTTTTTTTAGCGCACATGATTACTTTAGCCCACTAGCTTGTTAGACACTATTGTCATAATTATAACATATTTGTATATCAGGCCACTACACTAATGTTACCTGTCATTGACTGGAAATGCATACAACACTAGTTTGATAGTCTATAACTGAAGTTGCTTGAAGACTATAGCTTGCTAGTCTCCAGCCATACCAAGTCTAGCTGGCGGGATAGTGCTTGATAACTATACCCATTGCAGGGATGTAATCATTAGTGACTTGTCTGCAAATTGAGTCGTTTGTGTTTATCCGATGAATTGATCAGTTATTAAAATAATCTACAAATTAATCAATTATTAAAATCATTGTTAGTTGCAGCCCTAATTGAAACACTCATATAATTAAGATTTTTACACAGCAATATACAATATAATATAATAAAACATAATATAAAACATTTATTGATCTTCAGGTTCTGCCCACACAGGTGCCTGATCAGATATCATATAACATTTTTACTACTGATCAAATATCTGCTTTAAAAAAAAAAAAAATGAAGGCTGATACTGAAAAAAATCTCTCTCTATAGATTGGCCCAATATATCGGCTGGTTGATATATCGGTCTACCTCTGTATGAAACATTAGCACACATATACAATGTCATAATGCACAGCCCTAATAATGCCTAATTCACAGTGAGATTGCTATTTTGTAATGTTCTCCAAGACATATAGTGATGCTGATTGCACTCTACGTAATCGACATAAAATATCCCACAATGCATCATGAAAAGCAATGACCATAGCATGCACTCTTCTTCCTGCTAACAGTCCCACAAAGAGTATCGCATTTTATATATATGGCAATTACCATGACACGACTCCATGACTATCAGTAATGACACAAAATGCCAAATGTTCAGAATCTCCATTTGCAGCTCACTCCTGAGTGGACTATTATAAAGGGAGTAGTGAATGGGTGAGTGAGGGAGAGACACAGTGTGAGTATGATGAAGCTGCCTCCCTCTGTCCTAAAGATCACAAGAGAGGAATATTGTAAATGACATTAGCTGATACTTGATTATCAGGATGGTCTGCTTTTAATGAATCCATTTGAACACTTCTATATTGCCTCATAATATAAAGACTGAACCTTTTTCCTCAAGGAGTAATTGTGTTTAATGGTTAAAATCAAATGGCAATTAAACAATGGAGAGCCAAATTAAATGAAATACATTATTTCAAAAGAAGAGATGTAAATGACATTGGATAGTCTATGGTTTCATTTATTTAATACTGAATTAAGTAGAAATGTGTATTCCGTTTGCCTCTAAATTTGTGGTTGCACAGTCACACATCATAGTTAAGCACTGATTAAATCAACAACTTCAATATCCAAAACCTAATCTACTAGCTTTAAGAGGGAAAGAACTACCCCCTTTAATCACAGACTTTAATTAGCCATTTAAGATTTGATTTACTGAAGGTCATCCAATAAGAGATTACTTCTCAGTAAGTTGGCTCTTATTTAAGGGAGAAGGCTCCAAGGCTTTTCTATTTACCAACAAGATAGCTGTAATATCACAGGGAACTATAAAGCATCTGTCCTTGGTTTCTTTAGAATCTTGTGTTAAAATATATTTCTACAGAGGTTTTTAAATTGTGTTTGACCTAAATATCTTCATGGTGGAACACAGACAAATAAAGGACATTTTTAATTTGTTTACAGATAGGCCTACACAGCAGGACAGTGACAACATGAAATGTGTTTTCTGTCTGAAGTCCTCGTGTTATTGCACTACACAGTATCAGCTTCCCGTGGCTGGAAAAATGTAATGGGAATACAAATGTGGCGAGAAATGACACTTAAATCTTTGAGTTGCAACAAGATCTGTAAGCTCTCAATTAATGTGAATACAGTAACAGGGATATGAGGGGTAGTGTCGGAAAAGCTTTCACACTGATGAGGCTTTAAGTCTGAAGGTCCCACTAGCAGCCCCTAGAGGCCGTCACGCTCTTTACACCCACAAAAACAAAGTGTTTCTTACTGACCAGCTAACAAATCCAGCCTCAGTGAAACACACTCATACAAACACAACATAATTAGCACAATGAGCTACTACAGCCCTTCATAGTCAGAAGATGGTAAGGATCAGGCCTCTGCGATAATTAAAAATGGAATTAAAGCATATTACTGCTGACACTGAGCATTCTGTGGGCCTTACAGTGAGAATATTACAGTTCATATAACTTCTTCCTGCTTCAACTTTCTTTTCTATAATTACATTATACTGTAAAAACATAATAAGACTATACATCTTTTTTTTACTCATGCCAATGTGATATAATGAAATTGTGTAAAAATACACAGCACTTTTAATTACCGTGTTATCTGTACGCATTATAAGCCTTCCATGTTTATGTTCACGCTGTGTCAAATACCGCGCATTGGGGGTTAGGGTTAGGGGTTAGAGTTATATGAAGCAGAGATCTCAGTGTAAAGTGACATGCAATCAGATGGCATTGACTAACAAGCAAAATGTCAACAATGTGTACATATAGCATACCATATGGCATAAGAACTGGTGTGACGTACAACGCCATTTCACGAGATGAGTCACACTCATACACACATCATCATTCATGCCATTTTCACTATAGGTTTGATATGTGTATTACAGCTAAGAAATAGACAGTTTATTTTGATGTGTGTATTGTTTTTATTAAATGGACAGAGTTTATTGTTGTTTTTCACATGGGTGTTATTGTTATGGTTATGATATCTGACATGGGAATTTAGGGTAGGTAGAAGGATGGGGGAAGGGGGTGGGAGCTTATAAGGTACACTTCTTTCCCCTCCTTTTTGAATGTTTTCTTTTTATATAAATCCTTTTGTTGTTTGGTTTTATGTTATATTTAAAATAAAAGAAACAAACTATATTTAAAAGAAACATGACTGAAGCACCTTCATATTGTACTTGCCTGAATCTGAGTCATTTTCTTCAGAATTCAGTTTCATACATGTGAGTCCGCATCATTATGTAGGCTAATTAATTATATAAAGAATTACACTGTCCTTGGTGTTGTTTCAGGTAAGAATAAACTGTGCAAAAATACTTAAAAAGCCTTAGACTGTAACAGGTGATGTTATTCTGTGAATGCTGATAAAATACTTTTCTTGACGAAAATTCCCTGGATTTCTTTGCTGCTTGAACTCAGTCATATTGGTTGTAGAGTAGTTTTGACATCTGCTCATCTTAAGAACTTTGTTGAATGTTATTCCTCTCTCCAGTTTTCTATCTTGCATTATTTACCTATGATGACAAAATACAGGAGAAATTATTTTCCAGAGAGCAAAGAATAAGCTTTACACTGCTTCAAACAAGTCAGGACACAAGAGCTTGCAATCTATAAACACATGAATAAATGAAAATACAAGAACTCACTGGATGTAGCAGGAAGTGTGTACAAATACACTTTTTTTTCCTCCTCCAAATTTACACAAGTGTAGCAGCTTGAGAGACCCAGCCTTACAGTGGCAAATGGCAATGAGATCTGCCAGATCTACAGCTTTAAACAGGTGAATAAACACTAGCATTTATACATATTTATACCATATCATTATCTTTAAAACCAGACTCCCCGGTGTCAACAAATAGTATAATATATTTACACCAGCACAATTATGGATGATGCTGAGAAGCTCTGCGTTTTTTTGGGGGGGGTTTGTGTGTTTATGTGTGTGTGAAACATAAACACCGCTCCCGTATACATCTTTAGTTTTCACTGTTTATCTATTTGAGCAAAGTAAAAGTGTAAAGTAATGTATATATGTCTGTATTTCCAGTTTACAGTTTTATATTTGTTCACATAATTTTCACTTCGACACCTCTCCCTCTGCAATTTTCATCATTGTTCCTCACAACTCAGCAACGTGCCAGCATTTCTTCTTGACACAGTGAAATCATTTAGAGTGCATGGAAACAAAGGGGCAGACTTCAGAAAACAATCTCTCGACAGGGACTGTCCGTTCCCTGTGATGCATGTGGTAGCCAGATCTTGTAAGAATTTGTATAATGACATGAGTTGCGTGTGGCCTCTGGCAGTAATAAAAGGGATGCTCTTACGGCTCAAGAGTGCATAATTGAGTTTATGCGCCACACTGATGAGTGCAGCCATTTACATCGAAAGCAGGTGGGTGCACTTGCTAACACGTGTCTCTTAAGTCTCCATTCAGCCCCTTTGAATTCTGCTAAGAATATGGAAAATGATACACATCTCCCACACTCACGAGATGTAAAGCGATCAGGACTGATAGGGATCTAGGGGTTTAGTGGTGACAGACAAAATTGTCTCTAGTGAGAATTCTGCATTTGTAAGATCAGAAACAGATTAGATGGAATTAAACACACACTACTCAATATGTGAAAATGGGATTTTGTGCTCGTTTTCACTGAGTTTAGCTAAAGGGAATAATGAGAACAGCTTTAGTAATAATAACATGGATAGCAGAAAAAGGGTGTGAGATATGTTATGCATCAGTGTAGAAAATGGATAACATTGTGGGATCATCACACCTGTTTTATTACACTGGTGCTACTGTATTTTGTTATATGTATGCAAATGAAAAAGAGCGATTTCTTACATTAATTTATACAAATTTTAAACTTAGTCTGCTTTCATTATCTGTGTTTCAGACAAAACTGGAGTGCAGCAAAAAGCACTAAAGGTGCCTGAAATAAAGCTCTCTATAAAAAAAAAAAAGAAGCTGCAGTGACTTAAGAAATATCAAACGAAGCAATGTGTTTGTAATATTGTTCAAAGCCCAGAGCACAAAAACCAGACGTAATTTCAATATTTGAAATGGGCAAGTTTAATTTTGCAGTAAGAGCAAACCAATAAGCTGAGAAAATAGCAAATACAAGAGAGCAAATTGCATTCCTCTGGAAAAGTGAAAAGACTTAAGGAACATATAAAAGTAATCTCCAACTGGAAATTAGAAATCAACCTTCAGAAACCAAATAACAGAAAAGAAATATTACTGTCCACTTTCTAAATCAATATAACATTGCTACGAGACAGTATTACCATGGTAACACCGGTAAAGAATGAAGCAATTCTTATTATTTCAAAATAAAAATCGGAGCCTGAAGCCCAAGTTTTATTACAGCAGCCGACAGATCACCAGTCTGTATTCATTTGAAGCATTACTTTTCAATCACATGCTTTATGAATGTACAAATTTCACTGGACAGGATGATAACGGGGTCGTAAATTAACAAGCAAAGGTAACCAGGAATTTATCAGTAGCTGGGGGATTTTTTTTTTTTCCCCCCTCTGCTGAGCTCTTTAAAGCACATACAGTTGTGTTAATGTTCAGCAAAAATATGCCTACAGTGTGGACCCACTTTCTTCTCCTGCACTTGGTTCGAAGAAGGAGAGAAAATGGCTGAGTTGCTTTTTCCTCTCAAATTAGACGCAAATTGGAACCCTCATATCATAAGGTGAAATAAAATGTTGACACTGAATATTTTGGTACATGTGTTGCTATTCATTACTAAGTATGACCTGCCTATTAGGTCATCCCATAAAGCAGAGCCTGTGTTGGTTTTACAGTCCTCCTCCGTGTTGTCAGACTTTGTGCTTTAGCGGATTGTGTACATCTTAAGGCAGCGACTACAAAGAACACAATGATTAGTTTACAATGTGCCAAACTTTTGACAGACAGGACAATACGAGCAGGTAATAGAGGCGTCCAACTCTATAGTTAACACACCACAAACATAACATATATATTTAACTACAGTCCTTGGAGTTTCAAAGCAACACTCACAAAGTGTTTGTCTCCCTTTGTAGATTTCGCAAAGTGATTTTTACAGAGAAAATTTCTCAAAAGGGCTCGGCTCTAGACGGAAAACCACTGATTTCTAGTTAGTACTTTCACTACACAAAAGGACTTTTCTAAGAATGTCAGAGTTTAAAAAAAACAACCCAAAAAACACTGTCTGCCAAACAAGCAGCATTACTTTCTTGCCAAAGGAGGGTCTCAGAATTTGAGTACGGAACTTGCCTCACTCTGATATGCTTTATAAGCTACATAAGGACTAAGATATGGACACTTAGAGCAGTCTGCAGGAGTACATACAGGCATAGCAGTGAATCAATCAAGATAAACAGACTGTAATCATGCACATACACCCATGTGGCCACCCAAAACACTTACCTACACCTCTCTCTCTCTACACACACATTTATTTGTGCAGGCACTAAGTGGATACATTAGACAAGAAGGGTGAATTGACAAGCCTATAACTTTAGAGCCAATAAACGCTAAGAGGGACCACAGTGAAAGAGACCAGATTCAAGCAGCTCTGTTGACAACCTGGCCAAAATGCTGGAGCTGATGGTCGGGCCCAGCAAATAAAGGGTGAAGCTTTTAGGCAATGAGCAGCAGGTGATCTAAGCTTTTCTGCAAGTCCTAATGCTCCTAAAAGCCACTCTCCCTGGTTCTGTAATTGGGCATCAGTAGTTAATGTAGTATTGACTGCATTACATGCTCCTGTGCATCCTCTCCCACTAATGCCATTTGCATCACCTTGTACATTTACCATATTGCTTAGCCAATAACTGTTAAAAGCAATCTGAATCATGAATCATATAGGGAACTTTTAGCCAGACAGACATCTAAAGGAGACAATTTACAGTTGAGTTAATTTGGGTACATTAGCAGTACAACATGGATTCAGCCAGACAGACCAATTTATGTCTCCACCGCAATCCTTTTATTGGTTTTTAGATGTGTAAGTGAAAGGACGCTCCGTTAAGACGTATGAATTATCCACTTTCCGACATAAATAACACAAATGCATCCCCTACTTGTGAATGAGGAATCATGTTCCAAATATACCCTTCTTTGAAAAGTGACACAAATGGGTGTTGTTTTTTTTTTTTTAATGGATAGTGGAGGTTTGTCACAGTGTGTTGCAGCAGGTGGTCTACATTTTCAGCAAAACAGCAGGCTTTTAAAGTGTTAGAAGAACGAAAAGCTGAAAATAACTGTAATTCAAAGCGTGCGATGGCTTTAAGTACTGTATAGGGTCTGCGTTTCAATATTACATGATCTATAATGAATTTAAGTGCATATGCTGAACATCAGTGAGACCTATATGTACACATTTCAACATCAGCTTAATCCAAAATGGGTCGTCATTAGAGGCGAGTTTGATTTAAATTAAAATTAATTAGATTGCCTCACCCATTAACCTAAATACATTGAAACAGATAAGTAATGCAAGTAGGCCTATTTGGATGGAAAGTGAGGGAGCGTTGCAGGGAGCTATCCATGATTTGCAATCAAGTTAAAAGCACCCTGCTGTCATCTCCCATCCCGTGGTGATGTCAAAGGCTGCCTCAACTTCACAGACATTAAAAAGAAGAAAAAAAAAAAAACACTTAAGAGGAAGGAAAAAGAAAAGAGGATCGACATGCACCGTAACCAAACTCCGGGTTCCACATGAAAAAAAAAACAAAAAAAACGCTCCAGACGAATGTTGGTCCAAATAAACTCCTGTAAACTAAACGGGGGGAGCTGCAGTTCTAGTCAACTTCACGGTACAGGAGGCAGCCCTCAGTGTCCGAGGTTTCCACACGAAAACACGGACACTGTCGTGACTAAAACCGGTGTGAAAAGGCGGACGGTGGAGCAGAGGATGCGGGTGCGCAAAGTCCGAAAGCACCGAAAACGCGTAAAAGATGCACAAACGGGACTAGTTAGTGCTTTTTGTTTTTTGTTTATTACACGGTTGCTCCGGTGCTCGTAGCATCATCCTTACTCACCCTCTTCCTTGTCCAACACCATCGTCCTGAGGAACGAGGAGTCCTTCCCCGGGCGATCCGTCCTCGGCTCCAGCAGGCTGCACCGCTCGGTCTGCTCCGGGAAACGGCTTCGGAAACGCGCGGCTGACTACCAGACTACGCCTCGATCAACCCCCCAAAAAAAACCCTGGAAAGATGAATTGCCGTCTGCACGTTTCCCCCCCTTATACTATCAATAATAATTCATGCGCGGTATAAGAAGGTGATCTACGCAACCAAAGCCCCCTATCCGGACTGAACTGTAATGCAAATAAACACCGATCAAACACCGCTGGATGCTCTTGATAAATTCCATGCGAGTCACAGAAAAAAAAAAAAGAAAAAAAAAAGGCAAAACAATGAAAAGCGATATAAATCTAATGTCGCCTATCTGGGACTGAGCACACACGGTCGGATCAGACGTTCAGACTGAACGGGTGAAGCTCTCCTCGCTGTTAATATTCTCTCTTTCTCGCTCTCATTTGCTCCGAAACAGCAACTATATTCAAACAAATCCAATTGCAAATCTGACAACTGCTAAAAGCAAACTCACGCCGCCTCTCTCCAGTTTATGTGCCGCGCTCGCCTCTGCCGCTACCGAATAAATGCGCGCAGTTTCCTGAGACCCTCGGATTCCCCTGTTAATTAAATCAATTCATTATGCTCAGATCTGATTAGCAGCCCTTCCCCCCTCTTTGAATCAATTATTCAATACACAAACATAATTGCTTGTGCCAGAGGTGTCTAAGTATTAGCTTATTTAACTCCAAGGACACTAATTACCCCTAGGGCAAGGGAACTTTTCTCATTAATTCTGACAAAACACAAAAGCACAGCTAAGGGAAAGTGTGTGTGTGTGTGTGTGTGTGTGGGTGTGTGTGTGTGTGTGTGTGTGTGTGTGTGTGTGTGTGTGTAAGAAGTGTTGATGATACTGGTTAATTTTT
>JAPTGZ010000018.1:38601816-38618991 GCA_029814645.1 Fowleria isostigma
GTGTGTGTGTGTGTGTGTGTGTGTGTGTGTGTGTGTGTGTGTGTGTGTGTGTGTGTGTGTGTGTGTGTGTGACTAGTCTGCCTGCCAGTCTGAACGTGCGTGATAGAGAGAGAGAGAGAGAGAGAGAAAGAGAGAGAAAGGGAGGGAGCGCGCCTATGCACTTAAGGTTGTATTGATGCACGTGTACACATGCACGCGCACGAAAGAGAGAGAGAGGAAGAGAGAAAGAGAGTGATGCTGTTCCATCAGCGCCTGGTACAGTTGGAGTAAACATAAAATGCGCTCATTGTTTTTATTCTCCTTACTTTTTCAGCAGAATTTAATATAGAAATAGTATCTAATTGCGGTCTATTTAGCAGTTAATTAGTGTCCAGACCCAGTTATCATACATGCTGCAGATAAACAGTCGTTTCAAAAGAGACAGCACAACAGATGGGCTGCGTTTTTGATTAGTGGGCAGATAGAAGGTTCACTTTCGAATCTGGTAATATAATTGTTGCCTGTTATTGCCAAGATGAAAGTGTTTCTGTTTCATGATGCAGCCTTAAATAGCACCACTTTCACTTGCCCTGCGGAGACTGTTAACCAATTAAGGGTGAGATCTAACAAAGATTAGCCATTTAGGAGAGTGGAGTGGAGTATAGCTACAATAATGCTGGATCGTCAGCAGCCAGCAGGCTGTCTGTGGTGTGAGCTTGCTCAGTCTGTCATTGCCTTCTGTTACAGTTTGCACCAAAAATTGTAACCCTATAAGCACATCATCATTGGTTGCTCTCTCCTCAAATAATAACACTATTGCATCCATGATTTTTTTTTTCTCCATTTGTCAACAGGAACAAACTTTTTCTCAATTCACATTTTATTCACTGTAAAGTTATATCATGTGAGAAGCCATAATACCATGTAATAGCTAAATTGAGTATAAACAATTGGAGGTTAATTAAAATCAGATCAGAATGTTAAAACAACAGTCCAATGAATGACTGGTTTCCTCTTTGTTAATTATCCATTCCTACATTATAATTTAGTTTTTTCTACACCCTGCTAATGTAATCGTGCAACTCAAATCTAAGGTATAAAGCTGACTGTATATAGCCCATGGGGATAATTTCAGTTCTCAGGGCAGCAGGCTGTGGTGAGATTGGGTTGGCCCTGAAATCAATGGGCTGATCCCTCTCTGTCCAGCTTCCTGGCTGACATGCTTGACTTTTCATCTCCACGGTCACATAGATTGATGACTTATGACCGAGAATGTATGTTTGCTGACCTCTAGCAAAGTGAGTGACACATAATTAATCCAATCACACAGAAACCTGAAAAGGAAAGAGGAAAGAATGGTTCGGTATCATTGGGGCTCAACCTCAAAAAGCCATTTGACATTTGAATGTGGAAAAACACTATATAAAGACCGTTCAAAGAGAGAACAAAAATTGTCGGGTGATGAAGGAGTGGTAATAGAGTAAGGAGAACAAATTTACCACAATAACCTCTCTGTTCACTAAGTTTTGAAGTCAAAATGTTATACACATCTGTGTCGCCACAGCCATTTCATTTCATCCTCATTTGTGCAAGTGGACTTCAATTATACCAATGATTATAAACTGAAGACAGGGAAAGGCTGCACAGTGACTCTCAATCAACATTGCTCTCATAAATGTAAATGACCTGCCTTATGATTGTGTTAAGACGTTGTGTGTGTCTGTGTAACATGACTTGTTCAGACCGTTGTGCTCTCTTCAGCCCATCTCCGTGTCTTGGGTGTAGAACCTTTCCCACTCAACATCCAACAGCAGGGTCACTACATACTAGAAACAAGCTCCTGAGTGGGCTTCTCTGATACACAGTTAATTAAAATTCATTTCTGAGCATGCATTAGCCATGCCCATCTATTTATGGGCGGCTCTCAAATGCAGCCACTACAAAACAGTGCTCTGTAATTAACCCCACCTAATCAGATAGCACACTAGTGTTGTGTTCCTATTTGTCCTCAGGCACACAGCCATTGGACAGGGGTTTCAGAGAGAGGATGAGCCCATTCTATAGTTCAGAATGGCTAAGCAGATTAAAACCTCATATCAAACATGATATTTACAGGCAAGGCTCAGTGGAGAGTGCTCCTTTTATGTGGGATGGGGAGAGGCTTTGGGGCCGGGCTTTTAAAGCCATGTCCCTTAATTGTATTCTGGCTAAGTGGGATGAATGGTGCTTTTTAATCAGACTACTGACGGCCGGGTCCCTGTGTTATGAAAGTATAGAGATGGTGCCTGATAGTTAAGATGCTGAATGATATGCTTTTAGTCCAGGTTTCCCAGCTTTTAGCCATATTTAAATGCACACAGCCCTAAGCTGACACCTGTAAACAACAAGGACATATCCCCTGCTGTTTTTCCCCACTGAAGTAAACATAGGTGTGGCAAGTAACTGAACAAAATAATTTACTGTAATGTCGCCATCTCTGCCAGAGTTTTGGATTTGTGACTTAAGCAGACATTCAGTCTCTGTTTGTGAATGTACATTGTGCTTAATGGGCACTTTTCTGCACTGAGTGAGAAGAATTTCCTAGTAGTTGAATGAAGTTTCATTGAACAGTGTAACCTACTTTGTTAGATTTTAGGTTCTGCTCCTCCTAGTGGTTGTTCTTTGCTATGTGTTTCCCTCAGACTTGTACACAAATGATTTTAATAGCAGGGGTTTAACACATCACACAATAAATTGTGTCCACTTTTTTATCCTCCTTCATGCAGAGCTCCTGAGATGGTGGGTGGAAAATAAGTGTATGGGAATCTTTTTGATACATCCTGACAGGCTCACCATATAGAAAGTAATAGGAACAGCATAAGCCCTGCAGTTCACCTAGTCAATTTGAATTTCATGACCAATCAAATGTAGACAAGGTGTCATTTGGTGGGTAGGGAAGAGGGGAGAGTGAATCCCTTTCCCAAACAGTTAATCCAACTTTAATCCTAGTCATTAGGAATTAGACATGCCGAGCTGTCCGGCCGTGCCTCTAAATTACAATCAAACGGTTACCAATTACACAAATTATTGATGGTAGATTCTCTTTTCAACTGCAAATTAAGGCTATTAAGGAAGGCTCCTTTTTAATGCAAAAGTGACTAATTAACCAGCGGATGGGAAATCTGCTGCCCAGATATCAAAAAAGTTCTCAGCACACATTGCAGAAACACAAGGGAACCAATTAGTTTAATTATCAAAACAGCTAATTAAAATTGCACAGTTCCTAATTAGTTCTTTGCTTTTGCCTCTAATTGACAGCATGGAGATAAATGGGCTGCCGATGAAAATGGGGAGAGGAGAAAAACAGGAGAAACTTCGGCGGAATATTTATGCTGACTTTATCTCCGTCTGTGTGGCAGCCCTTGAAAGTGGAAAATTAATGACCTTAATTCCCAAACTGTTTTTCCTCTAACGGTGCTCCCCTCTGCGCTCCTGGTGCATGCTCCTTTGTATGGGCCTGCCACCCTGCCAACTGCTGGAATGGGAAAAAAGGGGTACTTGGGGGTGGGAAGAAGCCACGATTCTCCTCCTAATGTGACAGCTCCCACCTAACAATGGAGAAAGATGAAAGAATGGAGCAGATGTAACCACTGGGAGCATTGCATCATGGGACTGCAACTCTGTTGCACTTTTTTAAGCACTTCTGTCATCTATGGGGGCCTTAATTTGTCCCATGAAAAAGAAGGAACTCTGCTGGGACAAAGATAAAAGACACTTGACGGCCCAGAAATGCTTTTGCTTAGTTTTTTAATTTGAATTTTAGATTGATTAATACCGTTAGTGAACTGCCTTTGAAACTTTACACAAACACATATTTGTGGATGTTACCAAGTGGTCGGAGGACAGCAAATACGACAGAGAACCTATTGTTATAGTCTCCAGATTTATTGTTACGGTTCCTCCTCCTTATTGGTATGATCTGTTTAAAGGTCCTTGAAAATAAAAAAGAAAGATAGATCCTGTTAGACAGAAATGCTACACTAGCAAACCTGAACGACAACCATTTACCTCACAAGACTTTGTACTGGACTTTGTGTGTGCGGATGTGTGTGTGGTACCTCCTCTTGTGCCTCTCCTTTTGGCAGGCGTGTCTCTTTTTGTCTGTGTTCCTGCAAGGCCAACCTTGTCGTGCGTAATCCCGTCCCTCCGCCTGCATGCAAGTGACATGTGGGTCCTCTTGGCACATTAGTAGATAACTATCGACTAATCAGTTTACTTTTGGGACTGTGTTAAAATGTAAATTACATTAATGCTCAAATTATGCATCAAACTACGCAGATAGGCCAGACCAGAGGCCGCATAATGCTAGGATCATTCAGTTAGTGCCTTCTACATGCAGTGTTAATGCACTCTGATTTCCCCTGCTCTGGTTCAAATCAAGTGTGATACGTCAGCCAGTTGGTGTCTGGGAAACTGGAGGAGCTTTGTATGAAGTGGAAGAGAAAGCCTTTTTGCAAAGCTCCATTAAAAGGCAATGAGATGATAGCTGCCTGTTGGGTTTCTTTGTCTAATTCAGTGGAAAGGACATTCTGCTCCATGTGCATTTTAACATTTTGCTCACCTCTCTGTTGAAGCTGCGCAGGTATTAAATTACTTGTAATCTGTATGTATAAGTAGAAATGTATTGCCTGAAGTGCATTCAGCAACATTCAAAATGTGATTTATCTGAACTTATCGTATCCATTTCAGAATTACACCCTGAAGAAGCAGGTCTGCTGCAAAGCCTTGGCCTGGAGGAAGTTGCTGCCCATGACTAACAAACACACGTCTACCGCTAATTGATTGTCTTGTGTTTTATTTATGGTGCAGTAGTAATTAGTGGACAGCATAATGTAAGCCATTCATTAGCACCTGGCTACTGCTATGGATTTCACTGCTTTGTCTCAGATGCACACATCATTAGGGAGAAACAAAGACTGGAATTTATTAGCATGGCTTCTTATAAATATTCTTAAAGTCAGTGTGCCTTTAAGGAAGAACACAGGCCTGTAAAACTTTTGTCAGCATTTGCTCACTGATTCCATTTGCTGCAGAATATGTTAAGGAAAAGCAGTATAAATTTAATTTTAATTGTTTTGTACACACGCCAGTGAAAAGGAACTGATTGGATACAGTTCAGAGACAGTATATTAATACGTTATTTTCATATGTTAATTGGTTTGCATAATCTCTCCCTTTGCTTGGTTTGGAAGTACCTGGCATTGAGAAGGGGACTGAAGAGAATAGAAGACTCCAATTTACATAAAACCAGCTCCTCTGAACATTAAATAATAATGCATCTGCAAGCTGAAGGTGTGTTCAGTTAGCAGAAAGCACATTTTTATAATTTATAGTCCAGCTGTTTCAGTGCTTTCGAGTCCATTTTCCTCCCTGCCTGCTTTTAATGAAATCTTGTTACTGGAGAATTGACTGGGGTGAATTGAGATTTTAATCCCATTGACGTTCTACCATGGAAATGCACACTGGTGGGAACTTTTAATGGTGGTCCCTGTAATCAGAAGACACTTGTATTCAGCTCTCTACAATAATGAATCTCATCAAATGTTAAAGCTTGGGCCGTGTGCGAGAGGCTCAAATTTCAAGGTTTTTGACCATCCCCATTTGAGAAATTCCTCAGGGAGTGTGTGATTACTCAAGTTTAGCAGTTTATTGCCTCATCTTTCAATAGCCACTGAAGCACAAAATTCTCATCTAGGTTGCTCTTTTTTTTCTTCACTTGAAGAACAGGCCAATATAGACTGCAGAACAGCTGCTCAGATCCCGAGGAACTGCTGTCGGCACTGCAATGTTATTAGCTGCCACCATCATTGTCCACTCACTGTGTCATTTAAAGAATGAAAACTAAATTCCATGACGAAAATCACTGGTGTGATTTTAATTGTAAACATTGAGTTGTATAGGGTGGTGTTTGTACGTCTGAGAAGAGTTTTGACTTCATGTGCTGGAGTTTCATATGTGAAGATTACATGCATAAAACAATGCACTGAATATATTGCATATAAAGAAGAGAGATACGCAGAAAAGTGCACTTGCAAGGTTTCATCTCACTTATATTTTGCAACCATATACAACCCTTGAGATTAGGATAATATTGCAACTGTATAGATGTATTTGCTCAATTCATGGCTTTTATTTCTAGTCTGTATGACGCTGTGCAAGTAATTAAAGAATAAACTTGAGTTTATCTCTTTGGGTCTTTATTGTAAAATGCGACTGGAAGAATTTGTGTGAACCCTTGCTTTAAAGAAGTCTCCAGCAGTTCACATGGGTAAAAGTGATGTGATGCTGTTTTATATTTGAATGACTAAATGTGACCTTTGAGATTAGAGGAGGAGTTGCTTCTCAGGGGGCTGAAGAGAGTCCCCGCTGCTATGAAGCTCATGTCCCTTTGATCCCCCTGTAATGAGACTAACACCAGGCGTTGTGGTCACTGAACACACTGACACACCACCAGAGAGCCGACAGCTCTACTGCCTGGTACTAGAGGCAAGTGTGTGTATGTCCTCAGGTATAATACTGCCTGGATACATGCAACATATCCACAGGGATTTACTATTCCATCATAATGCACTTCTTCATGCACTAAGCTTGCGGTAGCACACCATATGAGTGATATATGCAAATACACACAATTTGTTATGCCAATTAATAAGCCTCATGGGGCAGAACCACACTCATGAGCTGTCACACAAAGACATCTTATTTCATCTCTCCAGACAATGTAAAATCCAAATTAAATCAGTGAGTGTTTTTTTCTTATTTGTTTTGGCTATCCAAAGTTTTCATTTGATACAATGCCAGGTCTGGCTGTAACACAACTCTGGTGAAACCCAGGTCTCAGAGACATCTTCAGAGCTCCGCTGAAGATCAATCATGACTGGGTCCATCCCCACGAGACCCTTAGTAACACCACTGATTGCTTTCTGCTGTGCAGGCCGTTAAGTGGGGTCTGGCAATGGGCTCCTGGACAACACTTAACAATCAATCAGAGGGCACAACCACTTCTCATTGCAAGCTGGTTTCTTCCCCTGCATTACACACAAACAATAATTCAGGTGGACACAAGTGACACTCAAGAATCACTGCCAGACTTTCCCCATGATTTAGCTGGAGTGGGATCTACCGGACTGTAGACAGAAACTTGAGTTGGGGGATTTACATAAGCCCTTCATTGAAGACTCTGTTGAGTTTCCACAGCTTGTCGTTCTGCCATACTGGATATGACGGAAAGCATCTGATACTTGTCATTTTTCCTCATCCTTTGCCATTGACTATCAAACATTAACAGTTTTTTTTTTTTTTAACTTTGAGAATGGAACAAGAAACTATTGCTTGCCAATATGTCACAGTGTTTCAAAGTCTCATGAAAAATAAAGTTTTACACAATATATAACACATCACTGACTTTTTGATGCATTCAATCACAAAGAGCTTGTGTTCTTATAGATTATCTGTTTACCAAGGACAAAGCACACAGAAGTGGGGAAATACAATCTAAAGTGTCTTGTGCTTTGTGCGTCACCAATGTAACTAGATATGCAGTAGAAATGCTGCCATAAAAGCCTGGACTTAAAGTTTGTCTATTGATTAAGGATTCCATTGACTTAATGAACCTTCAACCCTCCATCAGATGACTAGCCAATATATGTTCTAATCTCTAAAACGGATGTCTGGCCGTGGTTCCTTTTAAATGAATTGATCTACTCAGCTCTGCCCAAATGGGGAAATGGGCAAGTATTGATATGATTCTTGACTCAGTGATGGATGTGCGTGATGGTAAAACACGAGCTACATGGGCCAGCATGCTGTAGGGTAAGCAGAAATTCAGAGTACAGCTTCACCACAGCTCTCAAAGACAGAGCAATATCATTTGTGTCACTGCCAATATTTAACCCACCTGTTTCTTGCCTTTATTTCTAAAACATAGAAAGCTTAGTGTGTAGTAGTAAAATCCACTTTAAATGATTTTGAATTTTAAAGGTTTTTAATCATTCATGTCAAGAACAATTATTTGCTTTTATTTGTGCATTTTAAGATATCTGATATTGTGTTCTCTCTTTTTTCTCTGTTTTCTTCTGATCTTTAAAAGCATATTGTGCCCAATTTTAGATTAAGACTTCGAAAAGTCACTCAAAGGATGAAATCCATCTTTGCAGTGGAGTAAAGCAATCATGGCAAGCTTCAGAAGCGCATCACAATGGTTTTGTGTGATGTTCAGACTGCATGGCAAATATTTATCTAAGTCAGATTACACTCAAGGGAGCAGGAGATGTCTGCAGCCCTCTCGTTCTCTGTTGTTTCACTGCTGAGAGAAATGCATTCAGCGATTGTTTCTGCAGAGGTTAGAACTTCTAGCCGTTCACTTACCACAACACAAAACCATTGTTCAATCTCTAGGATAATAAGCGTGAGCACCATGAATAATCACCAGCGTGCCAACCAGCTGTATTGTGATCCTCAGTACTAGTGAGACTCAGATGGCATCAAATAATTTTGTGTGTCTTCCCTCTGAAAGCTATGCAGCCTAGGCTGTTTGATGTCTCCGCAGTTCATTTCAACAGTGGAAAACCATTTTGAGGAATTGAAACAACCTATTTCTTGCTCTGATCTTATATTGTACATGATTGTCAAAAACATTCAGCTTTTCTTTGACATGAAATCATCGGTCAGCTGCACAGCTCGAAGGCTTATTTTATAGACTAATTTCTTGCCACTAACTGATATGATGAAGGCACAAATAATAAATCAGAACCACATTTCCAAAGATGTGGAGATTGCATTGTAAATATCAGTCTGGAAGTAAATTGTAATTAAGGGGAGGAAATGGTTTTGGTGAAGCGCTTGAATTTTAAAGTGAAACAAAATGAACAATCAAATGATGTAAATATTTAATTATAGACCCATTTGCAAGACAGTTCATTGTCTCTTTTGGTGGCACTTGGTCTCCTCTTGTCACCGATGTTTTAAAAATATATATATAGTTTTCTTGTTTTTTTCTTACTTATCACTTGATGGCTAATTCCACTAATTTGACTGTGATGGGATAATTAAATAAAAGCAATTAAGCATTTTAGTCTAACTGAACCAAGTGATGTCAGTCAAAAAGTGATGCTTTCTGACACTTTTCTATGCTTATGCTTCAGCGCTTTTTATATTCCAGAACATCATATTGTGTCTTTTTTATTTTCTTTCTTTGTCAAAATAATTGCTTGAATAATTGATAATGGAAATAACTATTAAAGCATTAAGCTGTATTTATGTAAGCACGATCCTTTGTGTACTGATAAACTGAAATAAATGGGAGCCTTAACAGGTATTGTCACCCTGTGGCAATAGGACATTAATCAGAAATATATCGCACAGGTAAATACTCTACCATACTAATCTCAAATACTGCTAATGCAAGCATTTGAATCAAGTCACTGTTTAACTAGAGAATTTCTTATTCACAACCACACAGCCTTGATTAAATGGTCATGAATATCTGTAATCAACAGGTTTGTTTGACAGTTTCGTTGCTTCTATCAAAGTAAAATCCTCACCCTTCTACCAAAGTTGATTCAGTGTAGGTGTGAAAGGTAAGAGAAACATCATTCTTCCATGGTTTAGGAAATAAAAAGGGTAAATTGACTTCAAACACAACTCTGACTTTATAATAATGATTTGAGGATGATCATTCTTAAACTGACATATGATCTACATTATTATGTCATTAAATAAATAAACAACAGTGTTGTGAAAACTTATGTATTTAGCTAATATTTATTTAAAATTATCTATTTACCAAGGGAATGAAGGTATGTGTTCAGTTTGCAGCAACCAATAATGTTATAACAGCCAATAACATAATTTTGTCCATTTTCAATGTAATAAATAACCTAATTACCTGCCAACAATCAGTTTTTGTGCCAATGATGTAATAAGTTATTATGTTATAGGCTGGTTATGACATTGTGGGACTCAAAAAATATCCTTTAAAAATGTAGAACACTTAAAATATTTTTGGCAAAATACTATTATGCTATTGGCTTTATTACATTTAAAATGGCCTAATGATTACATTTGGTCATTTCTACATTAATGGTTACTGCATGTGTTGTTGCTGAAGAAAGTCTATCAACTATCAACTTCAATGTGCAGATTCACAGATGCTTTAAAAAGTTTTTAAATTCATTATAAAGTAAGTTGTGAAAAATGAGGCAACCACAGTCAAAATAAATAATGAGAACTGCAGCTGTATGTACAGGAAAATGTGGACTAATTTTTGAGTTAATCTAGTTATTTTTGAGTTAATCTAGATATTGTCAACATTATGATGGTCCACAATGATACAAAAACATTTTTTTGTCAAACAACAGCAAAATATCATCACACACAGCTTCTAGAAACCAGAAAAAACTAGAGGAAAAGTTGTTATGGTTTATTTGTAACTTGGCTACATTTTATAAGAGGAAAAAATTGAGATTCACATTGTAGATTGTGTGTCTACCTCAAAAGATTCTCACCCGATCTTTTGTTCAGATTGCCCAGCCCTACCTGAAAACGTGTGTATTTGGAGGCAATGTGTTCTTCTTTCCACAGCAAAGTTGATTATAACACGTTTCCCCAATCCACTAACAGAGTAAAGTGCAATATGTGTCTGTAGCTAAAGATATTGGATGAATCAGAACATAAAGCTATGTTGTTTTCAGCAGCCTTCAGCAGATCTGTGATTTTGGTTTGGTTTGGTTTGGTTTGGTTTGGTTTGGTTTGGTTTGGTTTGGTTTTGAGACTTCTCCTGGGTTTATCGGGGGTCCCACTGTTTAAGCCCAGTCCCATTCTATTGGCCTACTGTCTGTGAGTGCAGACGTAAAGGATGGACATTAGGTCCATGAAGTGTTTGCTGCATTCAGAATTCAGGAGTAACGGGGGAAGGGGAGGCTTTGATGCATGTGACATTTCAGGTCCAGCCCTAGTTGCTCTGCATGCGCTTCATATGCAGGAGGCCCATGGGACCCACTGGGTGAGCCACTGCCAATAAACCTAAAAGATGCATGAGGGCCAACACCATCTTTGTTGAGCATCTGGAGCCACTTAAGTCAAGTCCACTTCACAATAACTGCTTAATTGACAGTGAGGTTACATGTGGGATCTACGTGCATGACCCAGTCTGAATTATTCTCAGGGTCATCCAGGTACAGTTGTGCTCATAAGTTTACATACCCTAGCAGAATTTATGATTCTTTGGCCATTTTTCAGAGAATATAAATGATAATATAAAAACTTTCTTTCACTGGGGGTTAGTGGTTGGGTGAAGCCATTTATTATCAAATGTGTTTTTTCTTTTTCAATCATAATAACAATAGAAACTATCCAGATGACCCTGATCATAAGTTTACATACCCTTACATACTTTGTATCGGCCCCTTTAACATCAATGACAGCTGAAGTCTTTTGTGGTTGTTGTGAATGAGGTACTTTATTGTCTCAGTTGGTAAAGCTGTCCATTCTTCTTGGTTAAATATTTTCAGTTCCCTTAAGATTTTGGGTTTTCTTGCATAAAATGCATGTTTGAGACCTCCCCGAGGTGGATCAATGATACTGAGGTCAGGAGACTTAGGTGGACACTCAAGAACCTTTACTTTTTTCTGCTGTAGTCAGTGACAGGTTGACTTGGCCTTGTGTTTTTGGGTCAATAGGTGCTTCCGGACAGAGAAGTTGGAAAAACACAGTTCTAAGAACTGTCTGCCTCAAATTTTGTTCTAGAAACTGCTCTCCCTCAGGGGAACTTGTTTGTTTTGCATTCGTACAGGCAGTAAGGGACCAATAATTCCCAGGGTGCGATTTGTTTTTTTTTACAAGATGATTGTAGCGAGATGATGTCACATAATGTTAGAACACGAGTGAGACATAAGTCTTTGGGGCGGCTGTGGTGAAGTTGGTAGAGCGGGTCGTCCAATGATCAAAGGTCGGCAGTTTGAATCCCGCCTCCAACTGTCAAAGTGTCCTTCGGCAAGACACTGAACCCTAAGTTGCTCCTGGGCAGGTGAGGCATGGTAGCACCTTGCATGGCTGCAGCCGCCCACTGGTATATGAGTGTCTATGTGTGAATGGGTGAATGTGAGGCTTGTATTGTAAAGCGCTTTGGGCACCATTAATGTGCAGAAAAGCGCTATATAAGTACCGACCATTTACCATTTATTATCACGATATGGGATTCAACAAAATGGATTACATTTTTGAAAAATATGCAAAATGTGTAAATGACATTTAAATACTAGTGTAATATATGTAATAATAGTAAATACTTACTCAGAACTGGATCTGAGGTCCGAGGGACTGTGCTCTGTTAGACTCACTGAGCCAGCTGGCTCACATAGCCTTTTAGACCTTGGATCGTGGTAGAGCCAGAGGGCTACGGACTGGCCAGCAGTGCTCCCAGTCTGTTAGCTGGGACTGCAAGAAGCGGAAATCTGGCAATGGGTGTGGCCTGAGTTCTACCGATCACCAAACACCTTCGTCATATGGAGCTATCAAAAGACCCCACCTGGGAGAAGGAGCTAAAATGGTTATAGGAACTATGGTCTATGGTTCCAAGTTCCTATGCTGTCCGAATGCGTGAAAAAGGGCCTATGTGGGACTCTGAGTAATGTTATGTTGATGAACACTGGTCACCCCCCATTATTATTTTGTTTATTTATTGTTTTATTTATTCATAATGGCAGTAATATTTCAGGCAGAATATCGGACACACTGACATAGATTTGATACAGGCATTGTGGGGGCAGTGGTCCAAGTTGGGGTCCTGAGATGGGACGAGGAAGTGAAGCACCTGTTGTAGCGAAGAACGTGTCGGAAGCTTATATCTGTACTGCCGCTGAAGAAAGTAAACCAACTTTAAAACTAATGCACGCCTGGACCTCCATTTTTTTGTCAGAGTGTGCAACACCTAGTTCCTGAAAAGGTTATAAGAACTGCGAAAAGGTCCCCAAAGTGCAAAAAGGACTATTGTCATGTTGGAACATCCAAGACCATCCCATGCGCATTCTGTCAGGGTATGTAAATTTACAACTGTAATGTAGAATCTGTGAAACTGTACTTCCTACATAAATAAGACCTGAAAGTAGTTGTAAAGCAGTGAGCTGTATTTGTAACTAACATCAGTTAATCTGTTCCCGTTACACTCTCTATCTGTTGCAGCTGCAAAACTAGAATGGGTTAGGTGTGCTTCATTTTTAGGGAGCAGGGTGCAACTACATTAGGAACTACTTACCCTGTCCCACATCTAAACTTCTCCTCTTCGCAGCAGCTCCTAATTCTTATCATGTAGTTGTGTGTTCACTCATGTTTTACTGTCTGTCCATCTGTCCATAAGTGTCTCAGCAGCAGCAACTACCATAAGAATCTCAAATCTTAGATAGTGATCTTCATTTGTCATCCTGTACTTTTTTTTATCATTTGGAGATTAATAACAGCGCTTTGAAATCTTTGAGAAAAATGACAGAGTAGTATGCTAATAGAACACGTCTCTAGGCTAGTGAGTTTATTTTGGTCCATTTACAGTGATTCTTGAGCATCTATAATGTTCAGTTTTAATCTGTGTTAACTTGGACCATTTTGGTAAAATGTTCCACTGTTGAAGAATTTTTGACGATTAATTACTATAAAGCTATGAGCTGTAGGTCCAACTTCTGAGCTCTGACATGTAGTGAGTCTTATTTACACACATGCAAAGAAGTTATGCTCAGATGAAAAGTCATAATAAAACTTTGACGAAGAAAAATTACCACACTCCATGAAATTAACAGAAACATTGTGTCTGAATTTACAAGAAAGTGTTGATATTGTTTATTTCATCTAAATTTTGTGTGAACTTTGTAATGACAGTCCAAACTTATTTCTTGTTTTATTAAAAACAACCAAAAAGCCATCTCACACACAGCCTATATCTTCAGTAATTAGAGGAAAATGCAGTTTAGTTGTAATGTGTCTGTATTTTATAAGAGGTGAGAAAACTGATTTTACTTTAGTATAGCTTATTTTGGTCTTTGGCTTGATTGAGCCTTGTTCATAATATTATAGAAAGAGCAGAAGAATGGACTGTGAACTTCAGTGGAGGTATGTGCTTTTTTATTTTCTGAAGGCTTTTCTTTTTCCCCCAAAAAATTAAAGTAGTAGTAGTACTCCACAGAGACAGAAAGATGATGATACAGTTCATCTATCCTGTTTGCATGTACAATCACACCACCTCAGACAATAAAGGTGTTGTGGAGGACAAAAAAAAACATCCTTCATACCAAAATGACAGAATAGGACAAATACAAATCACTCCCAAAACACATTCCCAGAGAAACAATGCATAACACTTGAAAATAATACAGAATATTGGCATTTACATTTCAGCCATACCCCTAAGAGTTATTTAGCAAGTTCAGGTTCTAGAGCGTTGGTTTGTGTTGTTTCTTTCTTCACACAGTCACAAAAGATTGTATGCATATAAATATACTTAGTTTTAACCCTACACTCTAAAAAGTGAATATGGTCATGGGTTGAATGAATGTGATTTTTTTTTTTACTTAGTTGTATTCATTCCTCTGCTTTGGAGCTTTTACTCTATTATTTTGGATTCTGTCACCTTAAAAATGTAAAAAAAAAAAAAAATCCTCTAAACTTCAAACTTTTTTAGTTTCTGTGAAAAATTTTTTAGGTTGTGAATCACACCTCTGATGCTGGTGACACATGTGCTCCCTTGCATCTCCAGGTGTTTGAAGGACCGTTCATCCTTAGGGTTCGTTTAGGGTTATTAGGCCAGCCGTTCAGGAGGTAGAGTGAGTTGTCTCATAATCGAAAGGTTGGTGGCTCGAATCCCGTTCTGTCCTAGTCATGTGCCATCGTGTCCTTGGGCAAGACACTTCACCCACCTTGCCTCCAGTGCTGGTACTCTCACTGGTGTAAGAATGCATATGAATGTTTGGTGGTGGTCGGAGGAGCCGTGGGTGCAGATTGGCAGCCATCCTTCCATCAGTCTGCTCCAGGACAGCTGTAGATACAATGTAACAAAACTGGGTTATGATCCTTTGGATTAATGATCTTTTTACTTTATGTGAATACACTTTTTTTTTTTTTTCTGTTGGGCAAGATAAATATTTTGATTGGTATCAAATCAAGATTTAGGGTTAAAATTAAATCATAAATTTAATTTGAGAGAAAGGAATAAATTTAGGAGAAACTTACAGTAGTTTTTTAAAAAAGTTTCAAAGTATAATTTTTTTAGTGTACAGAAAACACTGTAAGTGTTTTGATTTCAGTTCAGAATAAACAAACCATAAGAGCTTTATAATTTTCTACTTAATTCATGCATATACTACATTTTAGTATCTGTTTATAAGCCACCTCCAGGAGGAGAGGTCTGCATAGGAGGGTAGAATAAAGTCCGATGCTGCTTCAGTTGTACACTATAGTACATGTGGCTTGTTACAACAAATGTTCTGATATTATTGTGACCTTGCTGTTGTCAAGAGCCTTGAGGAGTAAAGATTAGGAAATAGGCCTATTCCTTTGTTTACAGACTCAGTTTTTTATTTATTTTTTTATTTTTTTAGGTTACACCACTTGGCTATGTAATAAAGCATCAAATCATGACTATACTTACAAATAAAATCTAGCAAATGTAATAGAGAGAACAATCAGTTTTTAACATAGAATAATAGGCAATAAAATAAGCTTTTAGTAATTAGCATGTATAGAGTTCATTTTGATTTATATGTATAGTGTGAGAATGTCCCAAACAGCTCCACATGAACATGGTTGTGTGTTTGGGGTACAGCCCTGTTCACAGTGATGTCACGCAGCCTCTCCGCAGACTGGCTGAGTAAGAGGAACAACAGAATTTCAACTGGAGAGATCAATTATAGATAGAAGAAAATGAATGGGAAAAGTAATTTAATAAATTATTGACTTGATGTCTTATATCATGTACAAAAGCAAATGAAAAATTAGATTGTGCATTTGGATGAAGTTGGATTTAAAGAGGTTCAAAATTATATTTAATTAGACAAAGAAAAAATGTGTCATGGGTATATGAAGTTTCACTGGGAAGGGTAAATTAATGATCGCATTTGCTGCAATAGCAAATGATGTGCCAGCTAAGAGTGTGACTGTCTGGGAAGGCAGGGGCTGGGTGGGGGTGGCATTTGAAAGCATCAACACCACAATGGTCTTCTGTCTTCCCTTTCTCCTATTAGCTGGACAGATTGGAGGGAGTGTTTCGCTCATCTGTGGACTATAACTGTTAACAGATTACTAGCTGCTAATAAAATACAACACCCTCTTTGAAAATACAAGAATAAATACAAGACTGATTTAGCTAGGATACAACTGTGAATATAGTTTATAGGAAAAAACAACATGATGTTCCATAAGCTGTGGTGAATTTTCCAAATCTGAAACCCTGCTTTGATAGAGGAATGCTATTTTTAGTCTTTTAGCCAATTTCTTGTCCTCAAGATACACCTTTTCATTTAGTTAGCGTACAGTGTCCATAAGTAAATCAATATAGAAAAAATTACCAGTTCATCCACATAGTGTGTTCACTGAGTGTCGATTAGTAAATGAAATACTTTTAAAAGGGCTTTCTTTCTGACTGTATTAATCAATTGTTGATATTTATTATAAGATTTCTGGGTCAGGTAGGAGGTCCTACCTCAAGTCGAGGAGTTAAAGTATTTCGGGATCTTGTTCACGAGTGAGGCATTGTGCTAGTTTTTGAAAAAAAGTAACTAGTTACTGTTACTAGTTACTTCATTCAAAAAGTAACTCAGTTACTTTATTGATTACTTGCACCAAAAAGTAATGCGTTACCATTAGAAGTAACTTTTACGTTACTTTTTTTAAAAGAACATTCTTAAAAATACCTTAAGCTCGGCTTCCATTTGCAAATACTCCTTATCCAAGTACCGGTAGTTGTAAATGTTTTTTGTCCATTTGCCGTGTGCCGCTTGAACATGTTATTAAACCAGTTCATGAAAGTGGTTGACTCCACAGTAGAAACTGCATGTTGTAAACAATAAAACGTGTGATGGATTTGTTCATCTGTCCCTGGCTAACAGTCCTGTCAAAATCTAACCGTTTGGGTGGTGACACTTGCCTCATTTCCCGTGTTAGATGATGATGACAGAT
>JAPTGZ010000018.1:38628055-38640177 GCA_029814645.1 Fowleria isostigma
TGGATACCTAATTGTGTGGCAGCCTGCATGAAGCATGGGGACGTGCTTGTGGAAAGAGGGGGAGAGATGTGACAGTGACAGGCCTGTTGCTATGCCTTTGATTGATCATGCGCCCTGGCTACTTGACCAAGGGGATATCCCTTTGGCCGACTGGTTAGTGCGCGTGACTCTCACCTGGGAGTCTGGGGTTTGAAGCCCGCCTGGGCCCTCTTCGTCCTTGCCACATATGGTTTAAATTATGTTACCAATTAACCATGTCCATGCCTTGTCTATGGACACATTAAATGTTACTGTTTACATTCGGCAATCCCACGCATGCACAGTAAGCTGGAGGGTAAAAGCACCGCTCCCATCAGTACGTAACTTAGCAAAACAACTGCTGTCATCTTTCTTGTAGAAACATCTGCTCAAAAAGTAAAATAAAATAGATAAGTGTGACTGGTTTAGATCACTTTTGTGCTGATGATTGTGAGAGATATGACACAATGCTAACTGTATTTAGTGGAAAGCTTCCAGACCTGTTTCAAATAGCTGATGAACGAACTGTGGGTTGACAGTCCGCAGAAACGGCCACCGGTTCAGTATGGGGACATCTGTAATGACCTTATCAACACACCAGGGGTTTACACAGAAGAGGCAATGAATAAATGAATGTAGTATAATGATTAGTAATTTAATATCGTTCATTGTGTTCAGGTTTTTAAAGACAAGCATGGAGTCAGCTAGTAGTAGCAGTGGATTTGCACAATGACAATGAAAAACTATCAAAATGTTTTCATACAATTATTTATGCTAAGTGACCATTTATAATTACCTCCAATAAAGTGAGCTGAGCAAATTCTACAGGTCCTCCAGTTGCATTCTCCACATAGCTGTTAACTATAGCTTTCGCCATATTTCATCAGCTGGAATCCTGTGAAACTTAATGTTGCTGTCCTTCTTTTGTCTGTTGGTGCGTCCTACAGCACTGCAAGTGTTAACCATATTGATGGATTTTCAGATTGTTGATATATCACAGCTGTATTTAAATTTAGCATGTTCTGTTTACAACTTCACAGCCAAAACCAATGCAGGACACTGGAGGGATGGAGCCTTTTCGCCCTCCAGTCAGCACACAATTTTTAACTGCATTGTGCCTGACGTCAGTCGTCAACATGTCCATATGTAGCACACAGAACAGTTATCACAATCTTCACCACTTTTTAATGTTTTATTTTTTTAGTAAAACTGATGTATTGTGCATCAAAACATCTGCAAACTGAAGGGGACATGTGGAGGTTTGCACATATTCATGACATTTTTGCACGAGCAGCAGAAAAGTTTAGTGCTAGCCCTTAATGATGCAAATGATGATGTGCAAGACTGACACTTTGTCAGATGCTTTTACAGCAGGGGTGAGGGTGCAGGCCGAGAAACGCTGCCCCAGTCCTCCTCACCTCATTGTCCTTCTGCAGGATGGAGGATGGAATACCGGAGCCTTCTCTTTGCACCAGCTCCAACTGTCATCTCAGCCTCATTCAGAGCTCCGCAGCACTTAGGCCCCATTTGCTTTTAAGGATGTCTGACAGGACAGCAGCCACGTATGATCAAACTTTACTTTCACTGTGCACTTGTGACAGTTCATTGAGAGAGGCTCTAATGTGCTGTCAGCAGTGCTCTCCACTCAGCTGCCTTGATTTACCTTCCCCATCTGTCTCAGTCAAACAGCACTAAGTTGAGGATGAAGGAAAGAAAGGTGGCCAGTTATTTCCAAACCCTCGTATTAAAAAATGAAATCACATTACATGAACCAAAATTGTATTTATTAATATACACATTACCATCATGCTATAAGTATGGATAATGTTAACATTTATTTTTACAGAAGATGTTTTTCTCATACATCCTTTGTGAGATTTTCTGTCATTTTTTAATTTTAATTTTTATTTCTAACAAGCAAAAAATTGCATAGTATAGATGTATAATACAGAAACCACACAAAATACATTCATCCTTTCTGTTCAGAGGTCAGTTACACCATTGTTACATTGGGTCAAAGTTCAGATTAGCTGCCAAATAATATAGTGTTACTAGACAATGTATCAAATGTGCTTAAAGGAAAAATGCTGGACATTTTCCTCAAAAAACACTAGACTCTTATAATAATAATAATAATGATCCTCCAGCCATCACTTCTGACCCTCTGTTGGTGTGTGGTGGTGTTTTTACCTGCAGAGACCCTGCCCTCTGTGTTTTCATTTTTCTTTTCTTGTTTTGTTCTGTTAGTGATATTTTTGGGCATTGACCTTTGGCTACTAAGGTTATCCCTTCAACACATGCCAGAATTGCTAATGCACTTTGGCACAACTACATAAAAACAGCAGCTCCGGTTCAACAACCTCCTCTTTCCATCTTGTTATTTAAGTGCACAGTTCTGTCTGAGACACTAATCTCTGACTGAAGCAGAGCCACATATATCTCCTTTTCACTTCTACCTGATCTGTTGGTGATGCTTACAGACTGGGCTTTATCTATATATTGCTTCTGGAACATTCTTGTAGTGTTTTGTGAAGGTTTGGGTGTGTTTACCTGTGTTTTAGCATACAGCTACTGTAAGATATTAAGATTTGATTTTTCTCATTCAGTCATTTTTTTATTGCTTCCCCACTTGTTCTCTCCATTCATTTTATTGCTCAGACTCACTAATCTTTACCTCTCAAAAAAGATTTATATAGAGACTTGAAGCATTTGGTTACTTTCGGTTATGTAAACATCTACATTGACTGTATATCTTTACTAGCAAATAACCAAAACTCTAATGTTCCCCTAACTCTAACTGGGTGTTTTTGTCTGTGGATGCAATATACAGTATGCCTCCTGCAACTGAAAAAATAAACCTTATCCTGGCAGCTACTGCATTATGTTTACTGTAAAAGTATTGAGTATTAGTACAAACAGGCATAAGCTTCAGAGACACAGGTACTTAAAAAGGACTATTTTTATTGCTGCAATATGGCAGGTAAAACTCGAACACATAAACAAAAAGAGAAAGTTTGACTCACCATATTTAATTTACCATTTACCTTTTTCAGACGTTTTGTGTATTTGAGACTTTTGTGGTTAAAAATAGTATAATATTGCACTCCTTTGTTGCATTTCACCGTATAGGAAATTCTCGCCAATTCACAGGATGTGAATAGAGTAAATCCTTTCCACTTTTCTGTAATGTGAGTGATTATTTTGTCCAACTCCATTCAGTGCAGAATATAGAGAGTAAGTATAGCCCCCTTTTAAAATGTTTTTCACATAATTACCCGCTGCCCTTGATGAAGTGAACCAAAAAGGGGAGCGATCCCAGATCACTCAGTGGTTTGCGGCTTCAAGATCTCTGTCACATTAGCTTGCCGGGGCGCTCATCAAAAGATGTTAATGTGTCTGTTCATTTCATTCCAAGGTCTTCATTTTGCTTTTTTATGTTTTAAACAGCATTTTTTGGAGGCGCTTACATTTACACACTGTAGTACAAGTCTCTTGAAGGCCTAATAAATATGAAACTGAATGGAATTCTTTTCTCTGTGTTTCTCTTTCTCTTTGGGCTTTGATCATACCATCCCATGACATATCCATCGTCAGCTTTTCAACTCCTCCAGGAGAGGGCCAAGCCTAATTGGTGCTGCAAAGAATAAATCAAAGCAGGAAACAGGACTTGTTCCAAACAGAGCTCATAATGCACTAAAACCCCTCCACGTCTCCTTCAACTGTCCAGTGAGTTTACATGTCACCTTGTGTAATTTTCCCAACACTGTTTCAGCTGATGTATGGCTGTTAAAGAGTAACTGTGGTTTGACGTTACACAGCTGTCCTGTGAGGTACCTGTGCTGCTCTCTTGGTCCTTATTCTAATCTTATTTAACAGTCTCTGCCTGACACGCAATTCAATGCAGGGCCCCAGATTGGAGAGTTTCCAAACAATCCTGAGCTCACCCAAGCTTGGAATTGGTTTTCCGTGGAACATCTCCCTCCTCCCTTTGGGCACTTTACCAATTTGACCAAATTTGTTCCATCACTGGTTCTAAGTACCAGAAGTGTTTTCTGCCCACACTTGGACTCGTTTCTGCAATTTGCACATTCTTTGCAGAACATTAACAGCTTTGTCAGGGGCTGAGCTACCGGCTGCTGTGATACAGGGTCCACATTTGGGGTGTGGAGTGAGCCTAAAGTGGTTGAAAATATTAACATTTTAGATCATTCTCCATACTAATTACATCCATAATACATATTAAATTGACACTCTGTTTATATAATGCCATATAGTGCTTACATCATGGACTACCATCTGCTAATAATTAGAGGTGTAAAAAAATTTTGTGGCTCGAAATTTTGCGAAATAAAAAAAACTCCAAAATAAAATTCAAAGATGTACAAAATAAAAAATCAAGTTAAAAAAGTTTCAAGAATGAAAGGGGCACTGTGCACTGAGACCAATGATTTTTGACCTGTCGACGACTGTGGCAGCGCTCTCACTTAAAGTGAAAATGGAGGAAGTTGAGAAAATAGTGGACACTAGGGACGCAATGGGAAAACCGTGTACCATTCGATCTGCCCTGCACTGGACAATTCACTGTGCACTCCCTCGCTCTCTGTCTCTGTGTCTCTCTCTCTGTGAGACATTATTACAAGGACATGCATACAGTAAATAAGAAAAACAAGCATGATGTATGATGCAACAGCACCACAGAGAGAAGCTCCTCCCACTGCCTACTAAGACAAAAGAAACTCCGTAAACTAATGGTTTTCATTGTTTCCTTATAATATATAGAACAAAACACACCCTCAGTCACATTGTCCAACTTTGTAGTCAAATAATTTTTTATTTAATTCATTATTTTCATCAGGTGATTTTCTTTAATCTTTATCTTGAGTATTTTGTATTGTGAGCCCTGTATCCTATTTCATATTGTTTTGTGAGTTGACTATGTCGTTACACCCCTACTAATAATACAGTCCGTTTTCCTTTTCCATACTTGTCAAATATTTGTCATCAGTAAGTCAAAGTTGGTTGATGAAACTTGGGTATCACTTTTTAACACAAAGGCCTGTCTGATAAAGTGAAACAATGTGATCCAAAGTCACTGTATTTGTGCTGTTCTACAAAAAATTACCATCATACATATATTAGGCACTGCATCCAACTAAAGTTTAGCCCCTACGCCTTCTTTTTTAAGATGAATATTCTGTGCCGTAGAGGCATCTGTCCAGTTGATGCATATTGGAAATACAATAGACCACTAAAAGTTGATATACTGTAATGGGCTGAGATAATTACAGTTATAAAACCCTCCATAAATGCCCCATTGAGATCAGGAGTATTAGATTATGCCCAGAGAAATGCACGCCCACTGCTTTTTTTAATTTAAAGGATGAGTGTTAGCAGAAATATCATTTAGCTATGTGATCACATTGGAGGTGTACATACAGATAAAGACCGGAATGCTTCGTAAAGCACTGCTTTAGAGTCGGGTGATAAGTGCTTGAATTATAAGTCAGTTAATGTGACCGAGTGACTGTAAACTTTCTGGCAGTTCTGAAGCATGGGCTGCTGCAGCGAACAGCTTCAGGCTCCAAAAGTAATTAACAAAAACTTAAAATAATTTGAGCTAATTCTTCTCTTGCTATCTGGTAGAAAATGATGCATTACTGTATATGTTGATTATGAGTGGAAAGAACGCCTTTATCTGCAAAGTGAATACCTTATGCTGAGCCTGCTTCTTTAAAGAGACAGCTTCAGGGGATATTTGCAATGGGCCTTTTTTTCCTCCCTCATTTTCATTGGGGGGTGATTGTCTTTACATCCACATTTCAGTGAAAACACTTTGTCGTCCCATCAGTCACCTACAAGCAGCTAACCCTAACTATAAGCAGCTCCTCTGCTGGTCGGACTGGTTGTATTCAGATGGAGTGATTTTTAAATTTTTTTTTTAAATGACACAGTCTGATTTTGCTATCGTATTGTATTGAAATATTGTATTTGGGGTGTAAGAAAATATTGGTTCTGCAATATATCTCAATATTTTATTTCACAGTACTGAATCGGTATCATGAAATAAAATAATAATAATAAATAAAAAAAAAAAATAATTTTCTTACACCCCTAGTCATACATGAGATCTACTGAAACAAGAAACTGAAGGAATGAGTACTACAACACTATTATTGTGATACTGTAGGTTATGCATGTAGTTTTTTTTTTTTAAATTGATAATATTGCCCACTGTGCATTCTTTTCACAGCTAATAGAATATGAACATTTGAGCAGGTTATTAAACTGTCAGTAAAACCTTCTTTTGTTTATTCATTTATTTTTTTTGTGTGTGCTCTTTGTACTGGTAACACCAGATGTTAAAACTTTATTTATCCAAATCGTGCACTTTAAGTTTTTACAGAGGAAAGTTATGTGATAAAGCATTAAATCCTGTTCTGATTAAATAAAAATGTGTCTAGTATCTGTGCATATTTCTGGTGTAATTCAACTTTCCCAGGAAATGATCTTTTAAAAAAAGAAACAAAGTAAACAAAAAAAAAATCACCTTGCTTGTTAACAATGTCATAATATATCGTAGTATAGCGTATCGTGATCCCAGTATTGGGATTTGTATTGTGTCATCAGATTCTTGCCAATACACCCCCCTAGATATTATAGATTTTATGACATGGTTATTAATGTAATATGGGATGCATTTAAATTGAACTTTCAAGATTGTGTTGGTGTTTTAATTACTAGGAAATATTTCATCCTTGCTGAGACTGTGTTTGATTCGAGCACAGTTAACATATGTACACACCAGCGTATGAGTTTGGAAGCAATTTATTTGTGTAATTCTGCAGTCGTTGTGTGATCCTGGCCTTCTGGAACAGACGGGTCTCCTCTGCCCCGCTGGTTCACACTGAAAGCAGAGAGGAGAGAGGCAGCACTGGCCCCATTTAATGTCCTCTGATGGGCTCAGCCTGTTCTTTATCTCCCTCTGCATCATACCATTCTGAGTGGCTGTAATAGGATAATAGACTCATCTGTATTTGTTTTAGACCATTGACTTGAAACCTTGTTGATTCATTTATTTCAGCAAATGCAGGTAAAGGATGTTTTCTGTTGTCCTTCTGTGTCCACCATGAAAAGTCTACGACACCTAAAAATTCAAAATGCAAAAAATCATCCAATTTAATTTAATGCAAGGTTATGTAGAGCGATTCTGCTGCTTCCTTCTATTTATCAGCAGGGTTTTATAAAATACAGTGGGAAAGATTCAGTAGCTGCTTTCAGTTATAGAGAAATAATGAAATGGGTAATGATGGCATATGCTATGGCTTTTATTAATCTGGTGACTGACTGTGTTAATTACTCCCATTCTCAGTCACACCTGCATAATGCTTGAGAGATGATGTTTGAGCTATTCCTGTTGTAAGTCAATTAGACACATTCTGTAGGAACTTACAAGTGCATACACTGTAAAAAAAATGGTTGCAGAATTAACATCAAAAAGTTGAAAAATTGCAACATAAAAAAAACTGTAAGAACATCTTGAAAAGATTTTTGTGTTAACAATTAAATCAGATATAGTGTAGCAAGAGTAGGTTAAAGAAATCAGATTTGTACATTGAAATTATGCCCAGTGCTCAGCATAAATGAGTACACCCCCTTTGAAAAGAAAGATTTTAGTCAATATCTCAATGACCATAAGCACAGTTTCAAAAAACTTGAACAAAACTGAGTTTTACTGAACATTTCCTTAACTGAGAACATGATATGTTGTATAGTGTCCCATAGAAAATGTTGATTCTCAAAGAAAACTAAATGTTTTGTGACAAATCTGTTGGGGAGGACTCATTTATGCTGAGCATTGTATTTCTATCTTCAGAAAATAGAACTGTAAACTGAAAAACCTTGTGGTGTCGTTCAATGGCAGAACAAGTCAGTCCTGGGCTGGGGGCGGTGCTCAAGACCGGGTCCTTGAAACCCATTAAAGATTGTGATTATATCGCTTTACAACATACACATGCACACAACAGTGGGGCTTGCAAGCGTTAGTATATTTTTGACACACAGATCAAAGAAGTTGATAGTAAGGGTTCAGCACCAACAAAGACATGAGGCTACCTCTCATCCCTCTGTTTCCGCGCCATGCGTCTCTGCGCATCTGCCTCCACCTTCCGAGCTACTGTAGGCTCTTCCTCCTAACTGTGACAGCTGTCTTTCACAAAATTCTATATAAGGAACACAGGACTTAAATCTGCAATGGCATCACAGAACTGCAGAGTTGTAACCAGGCTTCAGCAGCAGGAGAGTCCTGGATGATCTGCGTCCGATGCACAGCTGTCCACACTCGCACCCAGCTACGACTGTGTTCATAATCACTGGTCCACACATGCATGACTGATGATGTCACTGACTTACATTGGTAGAACTTCTGTGGCCCATCACAAAACCACCTGCGACTTGTTTGTGTGTCATAAGGTTCTACAGCGCGCTACCCCGCCCACCCACCGTCCGCAGATCTGTGTGTACCTCTGATGAATTCTATTCTATTCTGTAGACTCAAAAATCGACAGTTGAGAGTATAATAGGCTACAGTATCAATAACTTGAATTTTTTATAAAATTGGCCCACAACTTTATGTACAATGTAAAATTCAACAAAAACTAGTCGACTACTCACCACTATTCACACGGTGAGCCTTGCGCTCTGTGAATTCACCCACAATGTGCCATATGTCCATCATTTTGACTCACTCAGTCTCACTGGACAAAAGCACTAGTCCACTCAGTCTCTGTCCCGTCGTGTCCGTCAGGTAGTCTTTCATTAGTTTTAATTTTGAGAATGGGCGCTCAGAGGTTGTAACGGTGACTGGGGGATCCAAAATAAAAGGAGGGCCGTGCAAATCTCCCTAAATGTTGATTTTATTGCTGGGGGGGGAATCTATAAGTGTGACAAAGTGAAAAGGGCACAGGTGGGCTACAAACCCCAGACTCGCAGGTGATAGTCATGTGCGCTAACCAATCAGCCAAAGGCATGTGCTTAAGCCAATCAGCCAGGGCGCATGATCAGTGGCAGGCATAGTGACAGGACCGCCACTGTCACATTAGTACAAACACATACAATTGTAGGCTTTGCCTTCTTTGCAGTCCTTGAAATTCCGCAGGAAAATTCAAACGTGAGAAAACGCTTTGTAGCAGAAATGAGTCAGGGCCCGACCCGGGCACCCCTTGGGCTGGGGCCCTGGGATTACATCCCCCCCAGCCCCCCCTGAAACCCCGCCCTTGGTGCCATTTAAATTGCCAGTTGATAATGTTGAAATAACAGCCTACTCTCATACTTTTTTAAAAATAAAGAAGTAATAAAAAAGTAAATTTCACATTTTAAATATGTAAATATTACCAAATTCCAATGTTGAATTCCTGTGTTTAAAATGTTAAATTTACTCAGCAAACTAGTTTATGGTAACAATGGCATAAATATAACTGAAGTCCATTGTTGAATGCTGTATATGTTTAAATGTTAAATCTACATGTTACTTAACCACAGTTGAGTTTATTTTTTTCTGCAAAATCAATGGGATTTTTTTACAGTGTAGTTTTGCTTCCCTTGTGATAAATGCCTGCAAAATCCATATTGAAGTGGTTCATAGGACTATAAGTTTTTTTATAGACAGTAATATTATTCATCTCACTGCCATAAGAGCAGATCTATATACCCCGTAAAAAAAAAAATAATTAAAAAATCCTCTTGTTTTTACTGAAAAAGAAGTGGCAGCTGTGGTTACCAGAACAATACTGTAAAAAACATATCAAACCATAAACATTTAATGGAGTAACAAGTAGATTTAACATTTTAAACATGTAAATGTCACTGAAATCCAAAGTTAAATCTGCATGTTTAAAATGTGATATTTACTTTATTTAAACATGATGGTCTTGCAATTTAAATGGCACCATATTGTTTTTCACTTTACAGTACAAATACAGAATTTCTACATTCAAATTTGGTTTTGTTAACATACTCTTCCTGTTAAAATTACAAATATATCTGATTTAATTGTTAACACAAAATCTTTTCAAATAAATAACTTTGCAACTGGGTGCTTCTATAAAAATGGTCCCTAAAAACAGGACAGAGGGGCTAAAAATTCAAACCAGATGTAGGAAAGTAGATTGATTCACTGGACAGAAAATGTACCAGATTGGCTTTAAATGAGTCCAGAAACCATGTGCAGGTAGGGTTATTGCCGTTTTAAAAAGATGAATTCTGGGTATCTGGTGTTTCACTAGCTCTGTTGAGCGTCATTTATAATGAAGAGGTACTGTTGTAGTGATGAAACAAAGATGTGAAGATATGAATAAAAGTCACTTAGCTGTATTGTACTATATGTGGTTGACTTTCTGCAGTATTGCGGTAACATTATTAATGTGGCAATACCAGTTAACTGCGAGTAGCAGATCTAAACAAAAGTATAACACCGACAACGCCACCTTAAGACTTCCACCTAAAGATATTTTCTGTAATTTTAATTTGACTTCTTTGGAGGGTATTTTAAACACAACCCATGCACGGGTCAGTTCACAAATGAATACAAGCATGGTGTTGAATAAATTTAACAATCTTTATTTGGAATTCACAATAAAATATTCTCATGGTAAAAAAAAATACATTTCTCTTTTTAAAACACTTAATTCTTCTTTATTCTCAGAGTTAAATACAAAGATAATTTAAGCAGAGTTAGATAAACCGGTATGGCTGAGGTCACTGCAAAGCAAAAACAAACAAAAAAAAAAACCCATACAAAAAAGGTCTATAAACAAAACTACTGCAAACTCAAGAAAAAATTAAACAAAAGGTCTATATGCAAAACCCACTACAAACTTCAGTTAAAAAATGAATAATCAGAAACCATCATGCAAACAACAACTAGGCAGTTCCCCACCATAACCATCAGGGGTTTTTCTAAACGGGGGATCAGGGGCGCTGCGCCCTCTTACTTTCACCGTGCGCCCTCTTACCGAGATGCCAATTAAATGCCAAATGTACTTCATTCTGCCGTACAACAATCTTTTCCCTCCAAAAAACCCAAGCACCACCACCTGACAATGTGCCTGGTCCTTGAATACGTTCTTATTACTCCAAAAATATTCCAATCTGCCCGTTAGACGGTGAAAAAACGATCCAAATTGAAGTTTCCCCGACCGAGTCGCCATATTCAGGGACAGAGCGGTGCGCGGGGGGGGGCGAAGCGACCAAGCGGGGGGAGCGAAGCGAAGCGACGGGGGGGGAGCGAAGCATGCGCCCTCATACTGAATTTTTCTAGAAAAACCCCTGCATTCTATCATTAATTCTCCAATTTGACCTTTTGGCCCAGGCTGTATGTGACGAACTTCATCCAACCAGTATTTAGGACTGGACCTGTCTTTATTATCAGTCACATGTCACTGCTTTTGGATAGAGAATATAGAATAGAACAGAACAGAACAGAACAGAATAGAATTGAATAGAACATTTTATGGGATATAGATAGGGATGCACAATTAATTTTTAATCAAAATCCAATTTTTAAATTAGGACGATTTTTAAAACAGGATAATCTTCAAATCGATTTCATCTCTCATGTCTCCACGCCGTGCATCTCTGCCCATCCACCTCCGTCCTCCGGCCTACCATAGGCTCCTCCTCCTAACTGTGACAGCGGTCTCTCACTAAATTCCATGTAATGATGACGGACCTTAAATCTATGATGGCATCATGGAACTGCGTAGTCGGACTTTGCGTCCAGTGCTCAGCAGAGCTCATAACCAGGCCTCAGCGCTCTGCAGTTGTGGTGGAGTCCTGGACCGACACGTGTCCATCCGGGTCTAGCACCCAGCTATGATTCTCCTCATAATCTCATCTGGTCCATGCATGTACGACTGATGATGTCATGGACTTTTATTGGTAGAACTTCTGTGGCAACCCTAGTGAAGACTAGTGTTGCAAAAGGACAGAAAATTCATTCATTCATTTTCCATACCCGCTTTATCCTCATTACAGGGATCTCCCCAAAGAAAGGAACAAGGGCGCTGCGCCAGCCTGTTCCAATCCTAGCGCCAGCCTGTCGATTTTCA
>JAPTGZ010000018.1:38648979-38660942 GCA_029814645.1 Fowleria isostigma
AAAAAAAAAGATGTTCATTACTTGACTGTGAATGAAAGGGTTGAGATTATACATGCATTAATAAACAGAGAGGCCAGGCGGACAAAAAATAGCAATAAATGGCTTGGTTTTTTAAGAGTTAATAACTGTTGGTCTATTAATCCTATCAATACATATCAACAATTCAGATAAATCACAGTTTGTCATCTTTTCATGGTCATCAGATATGATCTGTTTGGACGTGCAGAGGCTCTGTAGTGAACGTGGAAACAATTTCCATTTCCTGCAACATTGATTCACTTATTAAACCCATAAAAGAGCTTGTAGACCCTTCTTTTTATGTTCAGGTAATGATATATTTTGTTGAAAAAGTGACTTTTTTCTAATTTTTTAAGATGTGATCTCATAAACTTTGAATTTACGTTGAGGTTTTATGAACATGGTCAGTAATTAAATAAGGAAAATAACTGATTTTCACTGAAAAATGCAAAATGTAGAAAATGTTATTGTAAATGTGATAAATCATTTGGAGGATGTGATAAAAATAGTTATGGTCTTTAAGCATTTAAAAATGAAATTGCTCTTTGTATTAACAATGATGAAGTGACTAACAAAGATTTTCTGTAGTCACTATTTTCATTGTCTTCTGCTGTTTGGTTTTTGCAACCATAAGCTCTGAGGTTGGAACTACGTGCTAAAAATGGGAGATATTAATGAAGATTTGGATCCAGTTTGCAAAATATTTTGTGTCCTTGAGAAAACTAAAAAGTTGTGACCAGAAATTATTATTATTGTTATTTTTATTACATTTCTTTTTTGATGGTATTGCCATGTTTTAGACATTTTAATTCAGTCTCAAGCAACATGTGAGAATACAGCTACAATCAATACAAAAGTACTGCATTAACCTTAATCTTAAATATTGATATTATTGTTAAAATGTGTTTTTGACAGAATCATTTTGGGATGAAAAAATCTATAACATTCAGACATTCATTTTAACACAACGCCAAATAGTTTTTATCATCACCGCACAGTACTTAAGTATCTACAGTTTTTGTGAAATGTTGTCAAAACTTCCTGAATTGCAAAGTATGAATACAAGACTTCAACAGAGATAAAAGAAACAACAACTTTTCACTTCTTATTGTCAAGGAATCTGCTTTTGTTAATCCATTACGCAGAAGACTCTGTATGCCATGGTCAAACATTCAAGAAGGGGAATATAAATTTCCACACAATCAAAGTGAGTTGAAGTAAGAATTTGAAGAATAAAAGGTGGAATACAATATGCACCAGCAGAATGGAGTGAACATGATAATTATGCTAAATTATAAAGTGTTGCTGACATCTGTCACCCCAGAATTTCTTTCAACAAATGAAGAGAAATAAACACAGAACATTCCTCTGTTGTGAAGGAGTGTAATCCTCTTGCCTCCCTGTGCTCTTTTCTTTTCTACTGACAATGATAATTACAGTTTTTGTTGGATGGCTTTCAAGGATTTATCTCCTTTTTGTATTAATGGCTTTCTGAAGCTTTTAAATCCAAAAAGTTTAATTCCTTGCTTCTGTGTGGCCATTGTGAGTTTTCAATTTCTCCTACTTTTGTTTGAAATACCTTTAAGTTGTGATGTGACATTTTGCTTGATGTGCTGTCACGAAAGTGTTTCAACAGTTCAGCTGTTCCTCTAAATATATGAAGGCAGTGTTCATTGTATTATTTGGGACATGCTTTTTGGACAATAGCTTTTTTTTCTTTTAAAATTATCTGCAGCAAAGGAAAAAGGGGTTCTGATCTGACACAACGGTGGTTTATATTTGATGAGGCTGAAATGGTTAAGCAAATGACTGTGGTTTGAAGAGACTAAGTGATGTACAAAAAAGGGGAGAGGGAAGGGGAGGGGATTTTATATGGCTATTACCTCTTTCAAAGCCTGACATGTTCTTGACCTGTCCAACCACCCAGATGCCCTCCCCATAGTGACTCTACTGCCAAACAGACATCCCATATTTTAAAACACAACACCAAACTGCAGGAAAAAAAACCTCAAAAATGAACCAAAAAGGCATCAAAGTATAACAAGCCATCTGGATTCTGAATCAAACGAAACGTCCCCCCTACCAAACTCTTTTCAGAAATGTCCTCCATGTTGCAATTTCAAGACAATGACTGACAGACCACAGAGTGTATCCCCAATTCAAAGCCCCGTCCTTATAACTAAGCTGGGTTTTAATCTGACCGAGCCACCTGTGAGACTCGTCAGAACTTGAGCCCACAGGGGCAGAGCTGGGCTTCATTACCCAGTCACTGGTTCTGGCCCAGTTCTCCCCTTGCTCTATCTCTCTGCGTTTCTATTCTTCAGTACCTTGCAGGCAGGGTTCAGAAATGAGAGCCGGCTGCTTGGTCCTCCACATCACTCCATGGCCGCAATTTGTCATTTTTCACATGAGATGAAGCCTTTTATGAAACGAAATGAGTTTCCCTAAAATGAAGCGCCACAAAAGCTCCGTGATTAATTTGCTTGTTAGGCTATTGCAGCTGTCACCTGTGGAAGACATCTGGACAGCAGATTGACTAATGCCAGCAGTAGGGCTGAAACATGGCTCTCTCTCTCATAACCTACCCTACAGTCAGCCTTTCAGAGGGCTTTTAAAGGCAATACTCACTGTTTGAAATAGCCTCTTTCTGAGGGGCAATTAATAAGCATTTCTTGTGATTGACATGGTAATTAGCTGCATTAATGTGGTCATAAGAGGCTTTGTATGAAGGGGGTACAGTGAACTGATGAGGGTGAGCGGTAGACAGTAGGAAACAGGAATGAGCACGGCAACCTCACTTAAAAACTAATTGTCCATTTGATTATCATCACTTCTTTTTGGGCAGTAATTTTGTCAAAAATGGCACAGATAAAGTAACAGTATAATTTCAATGTGCAGATTATATCCTAATCATGTAGTAAGTCCCATTAGACTTAAAGAGAGTATATACATTATTAAAGTATTTTTTCAATAAAATATTACCAATATTTATAAGACTGTGGCTATTATTAAAAATTCAACTTCACTAATGTCTACTTTTGATCTTGAGTATTGTTTTCCATTTTTCTGGTAAATTAAATGGATTGTATTTGTTATTGATTTTCCAAACTTTGAACAGCAGGGGGAAATCATGTACGAGAACACACCTACAGCTACGAAAACCACCGACAAATTAACAGTTATATTTCTACAGACTTTATTTATTTATTTCTTTATTTGATCAGAACAATGCATATCAATGAACACTCAGTACAAATGAAGTACATTACTTGGAGCTATTTACCATCCATAGTCCTCAACTTTTAAAAACAGACTAAACATACAAACAAGACAATACATTTTATACAACACATTGCTATCTAAAAGTGTACACCATACAATACATCACTAATACATTAAATAAATATAAAACTGCCTCAGAATAAAGTGTTTAGCTTATGATTTAAATCTACACTTATTTGTACCATCAAATTTTATCAATCAAATAAATAAACTTACAGCCAGTTATTTTGACAATTACACTGTGTCCTGACTCCACATGTTTCATCAGCTGATAGTTTACATTACAGAACTGTTAGCTTAGCTTTGTTTTTATACAGAAAACAGTCACAGTAAAACCACAAATAACCTCCATTTTCTGCATGGTTTTGTTGTCATTAGTTGCATTAAAGATTGGTGTGGAATCATTCAAAAAAGATCAGAATTGTCACAGTTTAGTCTCAACCGTGGATCAACAAATGGTAAATTTAGAAAAAGGTAATATATATATAATGGTGCCAGGCACAACAAACCCCGCCCCTCACACATTTTTCTCCCATTATAAGTAAATGGGAAGATGAAAAAAAAAATCATAACAAATTTGAACTTCGCCCAGTGGGATTGAGGAGGTCCTCAAAGTACTCCTTACACCACCCGACAACATCCCTAGTTGAGGTCAGCAGCTCCCCACCTCCACTGTACACAGTATTGGTGGTGCACTGCTTTCCCCACCTGAGGCACCGGATTGCCAGAATTTCTTCGAGGCCAACCGATAGTCCTTCTCCATGGCCTCCCAAACTCCTCCCAGACCCAAATTTTTGCTTTCACAACTGCTCGTGCTGCAGCATGCCTGGCTTGCTGGTACCCGTTAGGTGCCTCAGGAGTCCCATGAGCCAGCAAGGCTTGATAAGACTCCTTCTTCAGCTTGATGCCATTCCTTATTTCCGGTGTCCACCACCAGGTTCAGGGGTTGCCGCCGCAATAGGCACCAGAGACCCTGTGACCACAGCTTCGCGCAGCTGCTTTGACGGTGGAGGTGGAGAACATGGTCCACTTGGACTCAATGTCCCAGCCTCCCCCAGGGTCTGGGAGAAGCTCTCCCAAAGGTGGGAGTTTAAGACCACACTGACATCAGGCTCCGCCAGACATTCCCAACAGACCCTCACAACACCTTTGGGCTTGCCAAGTCTGTCCGGCTTCTTTCTCTGCCAGGGAATCCAACTCACCACCAGGTGGTGTCAGTTTGCAGCTGCCCTTCTCTTCACCCGAGTGTCTAAGACACATGGCCAGAGGTCCAATGACACATGGCCAGAGGTCCAATGACACAACAACAAAGTCGATCACTGACTTCCGGCCTAATGTGTCCTGGTGTCACGTGCACTTGTGGACATCCCTGTGCTCAAACATGGTGTTTGTTATGGACAAACTGTGACTGGCACAAAAGTCCAATAACAGAACACCACTCAAGTTCAGATCAGGGAGGCCGTTAATCCCAATAAGCCCCCTCCAGGTCTCACTGTCTGCCCACGTGAGCGTAGAAGTCTCCCAGGAGAACAATGGAGTCCTCAGTTGGAGCACTGTCTAGTATCCCTCCCAGGGACTCCAAGAAGGCTGGGCCCCCTGCCTTCGACTGCCACCTAATCCAAACTACACCCGGCCCCGACGAATCCCTCAGCGGGTGATGAGTCCACCAGAGGGCGGGCCCACGTCATTCCTTCGGGCTAAGCCCAGCCAAGCCCCATGGGCAGAGACCAGCCAGCAGGCACTCGCTTATGAGCCTCGACCCCAGGGTGGGGCCCCGGCTATGCCATACTAGGTGACATCATGGTCGTCTTCATAGTGGCTTTTGAACTGCTCTTAATCTGGCCCGTCGCAGGACCTGTTTGCCATGGCAGACCCTACCAGGGGTGTAAAGCCCCGGGCAACATAGCTCCTGGGTTCATTCGGACACTCAACCTTCCCAACCATGATAAGGTGGCAGTTCAAGGGGGAGTAATACTGTGTATATTTACAATATAATGGAAAATAAAGTTAGCATTCTTTGGAACTACCTTTTAAGTGCTGCTCTTTGGCAGCCAGTCCTCAAGTGTTGACTCAGTTCCAGCTTGCAACTATGAGAAAAATATACATATTTACACATATCATATCAAACTGAACAATATGGACAAAAAAGATGGCTGTCAGGGTATGTAAAAATGTAAGGAAAGGGGCTAAAACACAAAAAGCTATGAGTGTGGTATAAAGGACTCTCAGAGGGTCCTCTAACTTATTGCATTTTCCTTCCAAAAGCCTCATGATGAGGGGATTTACACTGCTAACTCAAAAGGTTTCATTTTCCTCCCCTAAGTGAGCTGTTAGAGGTCCTGGAACCCATCGCTGAACACAGAGTCATGTAATGGTGAGCGCAGGCTTATTTTTTAATTATCAAGGAATTAGAGGGTAACACTGGTTTATTTGTGTATCCTGTGTAGTAAGGAAACATTTCTTAGAAAACCAGGGCTTTGTTGGCATAACTGCTGTTCAGTAAATTCAAAAACACAACACAGTACTCTGAGATTCACACAGCAGAGATTGGATCAGGATATTATGAATGGCATTGGATGGATCCTGTCTTATTACTGTGACCAATTAACCTCTTAGTATTATGATGAAATTCCTTAGGAAAAGAGGAAAACAACATAAAGACGGCTGCTACAGTAATAATAAACTATGACAGTGTGACTGAGAGAAAGGCATAACTCAGAATTACACTCAGATTTCTCCTTAATAGTTATCAACTCGTTGACTATATTACATACTGGATGAATTACAATCTCATGTGTGACTGTTTATCACTGAAATGGAGCTGAGCTAATGCTGGATTGTGACTGAATTTAGCTGAAGAGGTGTAAAGGACAAATATTGTTAAAACAGTTAAAGCTGAAGAAGTAGATGAAATGGCTTAACGTAAAACCTGACCCATTAAAAACTAGCCAGAAAATTTAAATTTTCTGGAATTGAAATGCTTATTAGCCCTTTTAACATAATCCATAATGAATTAATGACAATAAATGTTGCCATATTTGCTTTATATGTTTCTTGTATCATATTTGATACATTGGTTGTTTTAGCAACTTCTTGCACACGTTAACTTTAGATACAAAATAAATTTTACCAGAAAAATTTGAAAATGTTTTTACATCATGCTGTTAATATCTTTGCTGAAAAAAAAATTCTGTTTTTGTTTTTTCAGTTTCTCTGTTTTTGATATAATAACCCTCAACTTTAAACTGAGCTTTTGTCAATATCTACATGATCAATGAATTAAATATAAGAAAAAACTGATTTTCCTAACATAACAAAAATACAGAGGATGATAATAAATGGTGATAAATCACTTAAGAATGGTTCAATATAGAAATAAAATCAATTTGGAATGTATCGCCAAGATACCACTGGGTCTTTATGGATTAAAATGGTGAAATTGAGAAAAGAAAAAATTGAAGAAGCCGAAAATGTTTAATCCGAAAAGCTGTCAAAGATTAAAATTAATGTACAATATAAATTAAGATGAAGTACAAAACTTTGCTAAAGTACAAAAAGTCAATTGTTTAAACTAGAAAATCTTATGAAAGTGGAATCAGTTCAATCATGTATCCAATATTGTAAAAGAGTTGAAAGTCTTACTGTTCCTGTGCCCTGTAATAAAAACAACAGTGATGCCTTTATTTTATTTTTCATTACTTTTTCACTTCCTTTGACTCTGAAAGTTGTTTCTAAATGATTGACATCCTCAACTCGACTTTAAAACCCACAGAGCAGCTCACTACTTCCTCTAGTGGTTTTATACATTCATTCAATAACCGTTTTGTCTGATGGCTGTGACAAAATTTAATTCATCTCTATAGTCCAATATCTGAAATCTTCAGCACAAAATCAAGACTTTTTTTTTTTTTTACCTTAAACACTCTAATTATACTTTTAAATCATTTTGATATTTTAAGTAAGAAATACAACATATAGATCAGATAGTACTATGAGTGGGACAGTGCTTGAGGCAACAACTAAAGTGAGGAAAAATAACAAACTCTCATTTTGTCTAAGACATTGAAGTCAATTTTCAAGTCCCGATAAATTCTATAGTGATAAAATAGACTAAAGATTTAAAGTTTTGACAACAACATTTTCCGCTGAATACAGTCATGGAAAAAGTGATTATACCATCAGAAGTCATCAAAAACAACGGTTGCGCAATCAAGTATTAACTCTCGTGTGTATCATGTGACTAAAATAGACAGAAAAGAAAACATAGAATGTCTAAAAGTACTATTTTTGTCAGTACAATGTCATAGATATTGATGTAAGAACTTATGGGATTTTAGTTATTATCAAAAAAAACCAATGGAAAGATATCAGCTCTTAAATGAAAGTCTTACAAGCTATTTTTGTTTTTACCATTATATTTGTCCAAACAAATGTACCTTCACTTCTAAAAGGCATTGAAATGAACAGGAAATTGAAAAAAACATAGGGTGGTCTCATAATTTTTTCTGCGACTGTAGATGTTAAAACTACAATCTGTGACCCAACAAGAGAAGTATTTCAAAAATGATCAATTCCTGTTATCCCAGTCAAAATAATGAAGTAATGTAGAAGTGACCATTTTTGTAACCAAGCAACAATACCTGCTTGACAGTGGTGTTGTACAGTGCCTGTAGTATAGGGGTTAATGCATTGGATTTCCATATAGAAGACCAGGGGTTGAATCCTGGTCGAGGCAGTTATGGGGCCTAGATGGCTGGAGAGTCAGCTTGTGACTGATGGGTCAGCAGTTTGATTCCACAGACTGGCGGAGAGTTGTTGGCTGATGTGCCCTTGAGTAAGGCACTTAACCCTGCCTGATATGGCAAGCCCACTGCTCCTAGTATCCAGTGTATGATGCATACATGATCTAGTGATGGGTAGAAGACACAGTTCAGTGTGGTGCATGTTTATGTGTGAACTTATGGACAAAATAAAGATTCTTTTTTTATTTTATTCCTATTTTTGACAAAGGCTCTGAAAATAAGGCTGTGGGCTCTTCCCATGCAAAACAGGCGCCTGTGGACACAACACACATATTCAATAGAAATGCAGAATGTTCAATAATCAGCCAATATTCACTCAAATACAATATTCCCTGATCTACAAACTGTGAATTTACATTTTATTGTAGTGTTGTCAGCGTGTCTCCTGAAATCAAGCATCCATTTTGTTCAGCGTGGGATGAGTTTTCTCTATTTAAAGTGTAAATCTTTTGTTGGTTATGATAGATTTCTACTAACTCAGCGTGCATACTGTATATTTTTTTTTTATGTTGATGTAACTGTAGTTGCTTCTAACCAGAAAACCCCTAACATGGCAATCCTTACAAACACCAAAACACAAGGGGAATGAAGGGCATTGTTCATTGCAGATGCACTCACTAACTCCTTGGCTAAACTTCTGCTGCATCCCTGTAGCTATGCCCTCAAAGTCATTTTAGACAGAACTGACAGACTAATCTCGCCCCTCCCAGGCACTCAGTGAAATGACGCCTCCTCCTAAGACTTCAGATCCCAGCCTTACTGCCTCTCTGTCCTAATATCTCTCCTCTCATAACAGCACAACCAGAAATACAAACACACCGCGGCATATTGCCATGACGCCGGTGTTTTTAAGATCAAATGCCCGGCCACATAAAAGCACCATTTTCAGCCAAAACGCACACACACAGACACAGACACAAATGTACGAGTGGACACACACAGATAGGCACACTCACAGGATACACACACACGCGGCAGTACAATGACTGTCGCAGGGCTATTTCAATAATCCCCAGCATGTATGTTTAATGGTGAGGGCCCAACAGGAAATGATCGGCAAATGAAACGAAGCAGTGGGTTATTACGTACCACTCCGGTGTCAGCTCAGGCCTCCCCACCATTAATTTTATTGTAACTCATTTCGGCGGCCAGAGTGGAGCAGGATTTAATGTTTCCATTCCCTACTCCTGTTCTGCATGACAAATTGTTTTAATAAACATATACTGGGTCATAATAAAGTAATAATAATCCTACCAGTCACCTTATATCACTGCAGTTAAATTTTCCCATAAGCCAACACTGGTTACAATGACAATTACATGGTAGCCAATCCTCAGCAAGGCAAACACAATGGGCAGATTTAATATAGTTTGTAAATATGATTAGTATGCTGTCGTGTTATTGGAGTCTAGTATTTACATTTCTCTTCGGGCCTTTTTACAGTACAGGATCAGCATTAAATAAAGCGTTCACTCTTTTTCGCTCCTGCTATCTTTCTTCTACCAGAATGCCTCCCCTCGCTCCCGTTCACAACTTAATGAAAAACATTGTTGACCGTTAATATTCCACGGATCAATCACCATTTTTAATTTTGCGGATAAATGTGCTATTGTGAAACCCTCAAAGGTCTCTCCCACCTTGTGTAAGTGCTTTTGCATCTGTGTGGAGTGTGTGCGTGTGTGTCTGCTCATGCATGCACACCATTTTTGTGTGTCTTAGGTTTGGTTTCTTAGTGAAAGGGGAGAGAATGTGTTCACGTAATGGCTCATGGTTATTTGCAGGGGCAATTTTATGCTACATTTCAATTATTGCCTAAATTTGTTTTTAGCTCCTGAAGTCATTGCTTCTACCTGCAATTTACTCAAGACACAAACATTTACATTGCATACACACATAGGCATGCTGCTTTTGTGTGCTTCTGAATACAGTGGGGTTACAGCAACCTTTTGAACTACAAATAGCCACAGTAAATACGCAATATGTGCCGCTGATAGAGAGTTTTGATTGAATAGCCTCCAGGTACTGAAAGACTCGGATAAATCAATAAAAAAAATAGCCGCTGCTTGATTATTTTGCATATAAAAAAGTATATAACTGCCTCAGAAGGACTGAAGAACTTGACTGACCTGCCCACAGCTTTAACACCAACCACTAAACACATTCTGGATAAATTTAAAAGCAGATAACGAAAAGCCACACCAACATGTTTCCAACCAAACAGCTTTTAAAATATTTCAATGAAGCTTCCTGAAGGAGTCAGCACTGTTCCAGCAACATGCTAAAGCAGGGCTCTCAAACATGCGGCCCAGGGGCCCAAATCCAGCCTGCCAAAAGGTCGAATCTGGCCCACGGGCTGCGAAGTGCAAAAATTAAACCCAAGATATGAACAAGCATGGGTGTCTGACTCATTTTAGTTCAGGTTCCACATTCACATCAATAAGACCTAAAGTAATGTAATAACATAATAACCTAGAAATAGTGACAACTCCGTTTCTCTAAGTTCTAGGCTCAATTGGACAGGTTTTCTCTTTTGAAGCTACCAAGAAGAACAATGACCTTGGCAAATGAGAAATTGTTCTTATTTTAGTTACAAATTTCCAATTTTTTTTTAACAATATTCTGCTTGTTACAAAATTGTTGTGTAACATTGTGTGCAATGCACATGTACAAATGATAAGTTGAAGCATAATATTGTTAAATCTGGACTTATTTTTTTTAAAAATTTCAGTATATCAGGTTATTCACATTTTTTTTGTGAAAAGATAGTTTGTAAATGTAAATATTTTCATAGTTAAATGTTTTTTATTACACTAAAACAAAGGAAAAGTTTTCATTTATAGATTAGGATGCTATTATTTTGCTGGTCTGGCCGACTGGAGATCCAGTCAAACTGAATGGGACCCCTGGAAGAAATGAGCTTCACACCTCTGTGCTAAAGGGTTGGTTTTAGGTAGTTATCGTTGTCTGTGTCTGTGGTCACCAAGCCAGATGATAGACACCCACTATTCATGAATGACAACCTGACAAGGGAAAAATGCGGGGATCGCATGGAAAGCAAGGGACCGAAAGAAGAACAAAAACATTGACATGACGTGGGTCAACAACTGCAGAGTATTCATGAAGACAAACGGAACACCAGAGGAAGCCAGGGTACTGATCAGCAAGGAGGAAGAAGAGCTGAACCAGTTCTACCACAACTCATCCACAGTCAGTGTCAGCAGTGACACAGGCTTACAGCGGAGACAGTTGGAGTTGAACTCATCTGAGAATGTGGAGTTTAATGATCCAGATTCTGATATTAATCTGGACAGAATGTTCTTTTCACACATGAATTTAATCTGTAAATACTATACTGCATCTGTTCAGTATCATAGCAATATCTGAAACATGGTAAAACAATATAAGAATGAAGGCCTATGAAGGCTTATGGTGTATGTTGTAAGGCTCTCCTGGTTATTATTATGATCATAGTGACTACTACTATTATTATTATTATTATTATTATTATTATTATTATTATCATCACTATAAATGTTATTATTACTAGCATCATTACTAACAGTATTACTACTAGTTTTGGTTTCCGGGTCTCTTCTGTCTCTTTCGTGTCTCTTACTGTTACTACTTAATTTACATTTGATAAACCTCCGATAACTAATGCTAAAGGTTCTATTTTTATTTATTTGTTAATTTATCTAGTTTAACTCTTTATTATCTTGTTTTAATCATCTTTATATAGTCATCTTATAATAATAATAATAATAATAATTATTATTATTATTATTATTATTATTATTGTAATTAATTAACTGACTTATTTATTTTTTAATGTTTTATTAACTTGTATTTTTTTGTATTCAC
>JAPTGZ010000018.1:38676840-38692037 GCA_029814645.1 Fowleria isostigma
CACAATGCACGATGCAAATCCGTGAAGTAGCGAAACCGTGAAAAGTAAACCGCGTTATAGCGAGGGATCACTGTATGCCTATTGAAAATGAATGCATTTTAGTCCAATGCAAATGGATTAAAGAACCATATATGTGTTCTACTCAGCAATAACATGTGTTTCTGGATCAAATATATAATGACTAGATGAATATAATATTAGAATGGTGTAAAAATTCAGGTGGATGAATGGATACAAACCAATAGGGTGTCAGAATGGTATATGTTTATGCTTCACATATAACCACAATTAAATTCACTCTATCTGGATGGCACCATTTATCTGGATGGTTCGGTCACAAAGGCTACAGAGTATAGTTATCAGTTGGTCGTCCATCCGTGTGTGTGTGTGTGTGTGTGTGCATCCTTCCAAAAACTTTGGCATGCAGTGATAAGTCAGGCCACTAGAGGCAGTCTACCACAGAGGCAGCTGGAATCGGCCGTGTACACTCCATGGTAGGGGTGTGAGTGACTGAACCATTTCAGTTTGAGGCCTCCAATACAATACGGAGGTGTACCGAAGGAATACATGCAGTTTTTGTGAAGAACACAAACATTTGGGAAGCAGGATGGCCGTAGGGTTTCCTCTATATACATTCAGCAGCGACAAACTCTCAGTGCGAAGCACAGGAGCTGGTCAGACATTCGATTTTAAGTTTCACTTTCGGTTTTCCGTATGTCGCAGCTTTGAGGCACAAAAGAGTCCATGGGTTCCTTTATAGCAAGATGTTTTTCTTTTTTTGCTTGAGTTGGATCCTCTTGTCCTTCACCATATGTCTGCTATGGCATTACTGTGAGCACCTCAGGGAAGACTGTGAGGCATTCAAAAACACTCAATAAATTACAGTGTTTGCCTTAAACAAACATTGGACATTCAAAATTGTACCAAACCAAAATTTTCCTGCACCATTACACCTCTACTCCACAGACATCTGTGCACATTTGGGCTGCACTCAAGGCCAATGGTTTTCAAGTGCGAGCATGTTATGTTTTTCTATTTGAACGTTGACAACCCGGACTGAAAACAAGCTGAAATGAAATAGGAGTAATGAGGCTATTTTTAAAATGTAAGGAGTAGAAAGTACAGAGAATTGAGTGAAAATGAAAGGAGTACAAGTAAAAAGTTGGCTGAAAAATAATGACTCCAGTAAAGTAAAGATAACCAAAATTTCTACCTAAGTAAGGTAACAAAGTATTTGTACTTTGTTACTTGACACTTCTGATAATATGTAACAATGACTGATGATTTAAAAAAATGTTTTGTGTATCATCATCATCGGCAATATTTTACCCAGTTGTTTTGTTTTTTGTCACATTTTGTTTTTAACAGAGTTAGAAAGCAGTGTTTAAAGTGGTGCCTGATGTTGCTTTACACATAACAGAATGATTCCATCTTCTACACAGTGATGCATGTTGTTTATTAATTAAACACTGGTATTGGATCAGTACTTGGTATCAGCCCTATCTGTATTGGAATTGAAAAAGTCATCCATTATAGTAACAACATAATATCTATCTCTAAGGAAATAATGTGTAGAGTTATTGCTTCATTTCATAGAGTTTGATCTCAAAAGGCGACCATCATAACTTCTGACTTCCGATTGCTTTTCTCTTTTTGTGATGCATTGTACGTGCTATATAATCAGTTAGTCTCCATTCTATAGATGTAAAATGTTTAACTGTGCAATACTTTGTACTGATGAATAAAATGTCATCTGCTGAGTTGTTGAACATTGCAATAACAAATGACTAAACACTCTTTTCTCTTACATATGCCTATACTTCTTTTCAATATCAGGCAGTACATCAGGATGGGAGATGAATCAATATTTGAGATAGCTACTAAATTATGCATTTAAAAGGATGAGCCATTTTGCACTGAGAGCTTCTACATGTAAAGCAGGGCCCTTTCACAGGACCTTCAATGGTTTTGTGGTGTCATTGTGGCCCATTACAGTGGAATCAGACCATTTTGATAATGGATTTCTATTAGTGACCTTGGATGAAAGAATCACAGATAATCTACATCTAAACTAATGTATTTTGTCCCCACAAGGACAAAGAATTTGGTTTAGAAACTGGCACCTCCCCAAATAGAGGCATCATTTCATCAGTGACGTTCCCACACACACACACACACATACAGATACACACAGATACACACACACTTATACTATACACATTCACAGTGCGATGTCAGTGAACAGTGAAAGGGCAGCAAATCACCCTCTGACACCAGCGTAACAGAGAAAGCCTAGTAACCTTGTAAAAGACAATTGCTGGGGCTACAAATTAAATGAAATGGCTAATAAAATTACTTGGCATACCTTCCACTTAATAAGAAACAGGCATGTCCTAACTTTAATGCTATTTACCCACCTGACTAAAGTATAACACCGATTTGGCACCTATGTCCAGATTGAACTGGAAAATGACTTGCTAATCTGTTTAGGTATTTGGAGTAATTGGGTCTGGTGCCAGTGAGGGGGATTTCCTTGACTGTTGAAAGTCTCTGCTAGTAGTCCATTCCCAGCTCCTTGGTATAATTACTCTGACAGAGCTGTGGCCACAGGGCCTGTGAGCAGGGCTGCTTTTTAAACTGTAAATTATGAAGGATTAGCATTTATGAATTTTAAATCAGGACTGTGGTAGGAGACACTAAAGCTGCTTAGTGATTGCAAACGGCAGCGTCTAAGCAGGCGGCTCTACACCCCTCACTCTCCAAGCTGTTCACTGTGTGAGTGTGTTTGTGTGTGTGTGGCTGTTTATTCAAATGTGGTTATGCATAAACACAAAATGCTCATACTGGACTCCCACTATTCGCTTAAAGCAAAAAGGATCTGACATCTTAACATCAGCCCTATCCCAGCCTTCACTGTGTGTGTTTCCCGATGTGTACGGAGGAAGTGTGGGTGTGTTTGCCAGCTCATGCGGGGTGCATCTCCCCTGTCACTCTTTCTCAGGCTGGGGTTCTGCTCCTCACTCACATGTCACACTATGCAGAATATCCAATGGGTGATTATGTTAATGTGGGACTTGATCCATGTTAAATTATGCATAATGGATTGATGTGGCACAAAGTCATCAATTAGACGGATATCAGCACTAAAAAGTGTGACACAGCATAATGTTCTTTTTTCTGCTGTTATTCATTTAGGGAGAAGCTGTAAATGGCAACTTAAGGGACACACACACACACACATGCACATACACACAGAAATACCACCTCTAACAACTAAGAGCGTGTGCTGTTTCTGAGTTCACCTTTGTGTTTATGCATTGTATATGTCCATCTGCCTGTGTCAGAGTTGACCTTGCTTTGTTTGAGATTTACAGTTATCATGCACCTTAGTCGAGGTGTGAGTCCATGACTGGCATGCAGGGATATTCACTAGTGGGTGTGTGATTCAGCAGTGGGACAAACACCACCAGAGGCCTCATATCACACTTCTTCGAGCTGTCTGCTGAGGTCGCTGAGCCATGACCTCCAGCCTGCAGTGTTAACTGGTTTAGCCAGGTGGCAATAGCAGGGGGTGGAGGATTTGGTAGGTTGTGCATTAAAAAACCCCCATGAGCTGATGAACCCCAGAATACAGGACAACACCTCCTCCATCCCAGACTTTCTCATCCTCTCCTGTCCAAAGCAGACAATAATCTGATAGGTCTAAACACAGAGATCAATATAGTCTCCACTACAACACAATGATACACATCCTTTACTGGTGCTATTGCTAGTAATGTGTAATTATCTTATTTTCTTCCATTTCTGAGTATAAATTAAATCAGACTAGTATTTATATTGATTTGATATAGGCCAATATATTTAATAATAGGTCAATTTAGGCCATCCTAAAAGTATTGATAATCAGATCAGTGTCTGTAACTGTCACCCCTATTCAACAACATGCAAAGTACTGCATTACACAGCAACTAAGAACAGCAATAATTAAGGTTGGAATTTAAGATGAGTGTTTTACTTCTTCATATCATTCACTTTTGTTACACTATTTAAAAAACGCTTTTGATGCAACTCTTACCAACTGTAACATGCTTTTAATCTTTTTTTGTACTGTATAAGACAAACAAATATGATTTATTCTGTGTTTTTGTTCTGATAGTTTACTTTGACCAATTAAGCTCCTGTTAACAACCCTCTTCATTATTTTATTGTTCACAAAAAATACCACAGAGACCTTTTGCTACTGCCTTGGACTAACAGTACTAGTGGATTATTGTGTTTTTGTGACATGTATTGCAGATGAAGAAATAGCTCTGAAATGTTTTAGAAAACACTAAAGAACTGGGGCATCTTGCCAATGCAGGGACACCTCAGAGAACATTTTATGAAATCTCAATTGTTGATTTTATAGCTTTGCCCCAGCAAAGGATCATCTCCTACACTCTAAAGCATAAGTGGACACATCTTATTGATTTTCTTTCAAGCCGGATTGCATTGATTGCTGCGAATATGGCAGATGAATCCAGCTGGTTGTGCGTCCACTGGGACAAAACGGGAAGACAGGCGCGGAGATGTGGCTGGGCGTGTCACAGCAGGGGGCCGGGCTTCATTACAACAACTGAGAGCCCACCAGCCCGATACAACCCCAACACCGACCCCCACCCACACCCTCCATCCTCTTCTTACCCCCAAATTAAACTGAGAGCTTTTTAATTATTTATCAATACTATGCACTCATCGCCGATCAATCAGTGTGAATGGTTTTTAAACATAATGAAGGAGCCTGCTCCAATGGACTTGTGAAAATTGATTGTGATCTTTGCCTTTGTGGCTTAAGTACAGATGAGCTGTGGTGACAGCAATGTTGGTAATTTGAGATTTGGGCAAGGATGAAGTAGAGCACCCCAGGAGCTTTCTCTGCCTCAACAGAAGTGTGCTTCAGTAAAGGCAAACAGTATCTGTGCTGAGAGGCCACCTCATCCTCTGCCATTAATCAAGCCCTTAAACAGGACACCTCATCTTATCATCACATCACACCATACTCACAGAAGAGGGCAGGCCTCTTCTTGGGGCCAGAAACACTTCAACCCTCCTCAGAGAACACTTCTTGGAACAAATTACACAGGTCCTCACCACTCCCAAGGTTTAGTAAAGCTTGATTCATTGTGCTTGTAAGGCCTCTGGATGAACTTAAGAAACCTTAACTTTCCCTTTCTGCCTCCATATTTCTATCCGGGTGCATCATGTCGAGCAGAGTCAGGAGCTTTTCCATCTGGAATTATTAGCCAGAGCCACAATGCAATCTAATTTCATACCACTACATTCAATCACTGTGATTCAATGTCGCAGGGGCAGTAAATAAGACATGGGTTGCAGGTAATTCAAAATGAATTTATGCTTGAGATGAATTTCTGTACCTGAATTTTATGAAATTAGAAAAATATCACCTGTCGTTCACTTACATTTCTGTCCATTCAAGAGCTGCGAGTAAACACTCTGATATTGAATTCAGAAGATTGTTTGTGAGGGAACGAGCCAACATAAAGCAGGACAGTATAATGAGATTCTTATTTCATCCTTTTTTCTGGTGGGGGTGGAATTGGATTATAGGGGACTTATTTGTATGTGATATTGAGCACTGCAAAATAAATTCACACCTATTCAAATTGAAATCAGACCTAGGTGCATCAGATAATCCGTTTTAAGATAGTATGAACTGACAGTCCAAGCCCACACACTGCAAAGAAATAATCTATCCCCAACAAAACAGAGATATAGCATACCTTGCCAAAAGCGTTAAGATTTTTTACAAATATTTACCAGTCAAGTACAGTATGTGCTTGATTTTTTTTTTCTCCTAGAGGCACAAACAGTTACATCCATATTCATAGGGAATTTGAGCCTGTCTCCCAATCATCATGTCACAAAGAGTCTTAGCAAAAGCGCCTTCCCAATAGCTCGGTTTGTCGCTGGATCAGGAAACCTGATTTTGTTTTGAATCCCAGAGCCTTTTGAGACGTCAGCCTGTATCAGTGAAGAAGCCTGTGATGGCTCCAGTTATACAGCATGGCGGCTCCAGCTGCTCATGAATCTTTTTGAAATGGCTTATTTCTGAGGGAGTGTTGAGACGTAAGCCTGAAAGAAGGACAAGGTTTAGTGTGAAGATGAGCAGTGGGTAGCTGCTGTGAGGATGTGATGTGCTGCTGGTGGTGTCAGTGGTTGTGGTGAGACTGTGAGAGGCTCTAATGTGAGAAGGGATGAAGCAGAGATAGAGGGGAGGAGGAGGAGGGTGGTGGTGGTGGTGGTGGTATTGGTTGGTGAGCGGGTGGGTGTAACACAACCTTGACATGAACCCAAACTTGATGTTAGCTTCAGACACATTTTTCCTAAAGCAGCTGGCATTCATATGAGCAGCTTAGCACTTTACTCCCCATAGAGTGAAAGCGAGTGGGCCTGCACGCTGTCCATGCTGGGGTTGCGTGCACCGTAAGCCTGTTCAGCCCATGGGTCAGGTGGTGAGAGGCCATGTCTCTGAGCTAATGAAGACTCTCCAAGTGTGCAGGTCTCCCTTCACCTCCACCCTCTGCATCCTGCTGGTGGATTAAGGTAACAGCAGAGTGGAACTTTCAGAAAGTTTGGCCGGGCCTTTAAAGATTTTTAGACTCACCTTCCTTTTTTTTTTCGTCTGTGCTGAATCTTTTTACATTATGCAGTGTGTTGAATTTTTCAGACCAGGCTCCCACACCTATTATTTGTCCACAAAGAGCAGGCCTGTAAATGCATGCACTAGGATGTTGTCCAAGAGTTTAAACATCACAGCTCTCTCCTTTATTAATATTTTAGCCTCTCAGTGTAGTTCACAGGTCCTCCCAGTTCTCAACATAATGCGACTTTCTTTTTTTCCCCTCCATATTTTTCCTTTATATATAAATTCTTGGGATGACACGGCGGTGCAGTCGATAGACCTCAGGCCTCACAGCAAGACAGTCCTGGGTTTGATTCCAGCACCAGCTGATGGGGGTGGAGTTTCCATGTTACCATGGCTTCCTCCCACCATCCAAAGACATGCACTGATAGGTTAATTGGTTAATCTAATTTGCCCATGAGAGTGATTGTTTTTTCTCTATATGGGTGTGCTCCACCTTTGTCCATAAGTACTGGGATAGGCTCCAGTGACCCCCGCAACCCCAGTGAGGAGAAGGGGTCATTTATGTTCTATGTTAAAGATACAGATGGAGTGTTCTGTCCGTCCTCTGCGTACATTACGTGTGTAATTCTGTCTGTTTTCCGGGAGCGTGTGGAAGCATACCTTGACGGACAGAATGGAGCATTACCACCGGGAACAGTGGAGGCAGTGTTGAGATTTGAACCAAATAATTTCCATAAATACGAGCTTCCAAAGAGCAACTGTGTGAGTTAGTAAAAAACTACCAACATATTTATGACAGCTGCCCTTCTCAATATTAATATAAGTATCCAAATCATTGAAACCTCCTCTGTCATCACCCTGTTCATTATCATTGACATTCTTGTTTTTCTTCTCCTTTTAAAGCTTTACTCTTCTTCATGGTATTCAGCCAGTATGGTAATTAAGAGCAGGACCCTCTGGTGGATTGATTGAGAAAGGCTCATTCAAACCTACAGGATGCATGGAAGTATGAAGGCTATGATGCATGACAACGTTAGAAACGGACTTACCTATTTAGGTACGTAAAGCAAGCATAAATGAGCCTTAAAGCGAGTTCAGATAATGAATGAATGAATGAATAATTAATGTCAGTTAATGTCGCAGTGATGTATGTATGAAACATAAAGTCTCTTTAGTCAAAGGAACCTATTTTTATTTGTCAGTGTGTTTTCTCTGGAAAAGGTAAAATGTATGTTTTTAAAGTTGTCACCCAGGAAAATTATAGTTTTGTTAGGGGTTGAGATTGTTTGTTTTTCTCACCCTAACCAAAGTGCTTCAATGCATGAACACACAGATGGGAGTTGAAGTCATCATATCTGATATTTAAGTCCTGCGCTTTTAGCACCATCCAATGTTGTGAATGTTGTCAGATGTAACACATCATTTACCGGGAAAAATATTGTTTCAGAACATCATAGTGGCAGCAGTTACATTTTGCAGAAGAGCAGAATTTTCTGTAGCAATTCATATGTACATCTATTCAGATAGTATGATAACAAAGAAAAAAGGTTCACTCACATCTTGTCCCTGTGATTTGGTCATGATAGAAGAGTGTCACACTTCTGTGATTGAAAATTTTCTCAAAGAACAGACTGAAGCCAGCAATTACATTTATCCAAAATGTTCAGTATGTGATCAAGCTGTACTATACATTAGTTGCAGGTTATATGTTTGCTCATGCACACTTACATAATACTGTTTCCTTCTAGTAATTGATGTTTGTGTTCTAAGATTGACAAAGCACATTATCGATTGTGTTGCTCATTAGTAGCCACTAGCATTTAAGGCCTCAGAATTAATTTAATTTGAAAACGGTCACTATACAATGAGAAAATACAGATGGCTGAATGTCCCTGGTGTAAATGGTAGCTTTTTCAGTACCTAGTGTCTTTGAAAATGTTATTATAGGCTTGAAACAGACAACCTATTCTACCTCAGTTTTGTGAAGGAGGAAGCAAGTATTTTATTTTTGACAATTGTGACTCAGGAATGTTAAAGCAATGTTTAGAAAATAAAGAAGAATTAAAGGTTTCTGTGATGTAGTGTATGTTACTTCTTGTATGTTTGCTTATCATAGGATGTAATTAGACCTTTTTCATTTAGTAGTAGTCTAGTTATAACAGGGTTTGGTAGAGAATCAAATTTTTTTATTGAAAATTTTTTTCAGTTCCCACATATTTTCACAATTTCCCGCATTTTTGCAAATTCCCGCAATTTTGCCGTAAAAAAAAAAATCACATGAAGACCCTTCATATTCCACCACGTAATCAAGGATTTTTGCCCGCATCTTTCTGGATGGACTGAAAAGAAAAGATGGGTTCACAACAAGATGGATGGAAGAGAGAATGAAGACACTGAGAATATGAGTCCATCACTCCGGACATGTGGCAGCAGCCATTATCCTCTGGAGCCCTCCCCTAAAACCTTGTTCCATCTCTTAGTTTGAAGACGCTAGCAAACACTTTGAGGAGCTCACACCGACAGAGAAAAAGTTATTTGGGTTGTAATGAGTGACCTTTCCATGAAGCAGCAAACATGCATTTTTATGCCAGGGCATAAATAGCTGAGCTACATAACAATTAAGGTAACCTTTCTGTTTGAATAAGAGGCAATTGCTCAGAGAACTGAAATAACATGAATGATAAATTATTTTTGTAACCCAGTGCACAGACGGTGAAGAATAAGGAACAATGAAGTGGGGGAGGGAGAAGTAGTAGAGAAGCCTTGTCTCAATTGTAAATCCCAGTTATAATGCCTCGTTAAAAAGATTTGGGAAGGCGCAACAGAAGCAGACACAGTCTCTCTTTCTTAAAGGTAGACAGGTCTCAGTGGGATTCATTAATGTGTGTCCCAGTGGTAGTCTTCCTCTTACAGCACAATCGCCTGGGTTAGCACCAATCCTGAAATTACACCTAATTGGACAATTACTCAAACTCAGAAACCTCCTGCAATAAGCCAACAAGGCCCCTAATAAACACCTTGTCTTCTAATAAAAACAAGGAAGTCATTTGCGTCACCCAAGAGGCCCAATTTTTTTTTTTATCTGTGCTAAATTTATTTTTAAAATAATTGCATGTGCTATGAATGAGAATATTAAAAAGGGAGCTGAGAAAGGGGAAAGAAAGTGCATGTGTGAAAGAGAGAAAAGAAAGACTGCAATGCAAACCCTACCTTAGGCTCAGTGTTGCAGTGTGCTCTCCTAAGGGTGAGCTCATTTGTTCCACAGATAAGCACACTGCACACTGCACTACTGTAATATTATTGCTGTCATGCCATAATGAAATAATTACGGTTTTGTCTTCCTTTCTACTAACCAAGCCCACCCCTGCTCCATCTTGGCCCCCCTCCCCCAGCAACTGATGGGTGCAGGGGGGTGTCAAAACAGAAGGTCCAACAAATGCTTCTTCCACAAGTGAAACATTAATTGAATCGTGACAGTGATAATAGATTTCCTTATGTCTTGTCCTCCATCCATCGATGTCTCTTATATTGGCTTGTGAATATTTATGGTAGGTGATAGGTTTGCCTCTACACTTGTGCTACTTTATCCATGAACACTGAATATTTTGATAGACTAAAGAAAACATTTCCTATTTCTACATTTTCTCATTTTTTATGGCTCATATTCAACCCACACTAAAAAAATATTTCATTGCTTTTTTCTGCAAGCCATGAAAATTATAGTAAAACTTATCATTTCAATAAGTCTCAACTAAAACGATTTATTATATTACAGAGTTTAATGTATTATTTGCATTTTTTGACATGTTCTCATTCATACACTGATATGAAACTATTTAGTGATTTTACGGATAAGATTAAACACTAGGTGGGTTTCCAAACAAATTTTTAAAATACATTTTAACCAAATTTACTTTGTCCTAAAATCATATATTTTTGGGAAAATGTTCATGAGGTAATTACACAAATTCTGGGCTATTATACACCCAAGTCAAGTGTCTTATTCTATCAGGGCAATATGTCAGACAATGTTGTTTTAAAAAAGGACATATATCTATTGAAAATTGTGTTAACAGCCTGCAAAAAGACAATCCCAAGAAAACGGTATAAAACGGATCCAACAACACAGCACGACTGGCAAAAAGTGGTGGATGAGATACATGTAATGGAACTATTGACCCATAAGATAAAGACTCAAGAAGAACAATGTCAAGAAAAGTGGAAGAAACAGACTATTTATTCAACAACCGGATAAGGATGATCACATAGAGAAATAGTCAGGCTAATGGTAGAGACGTGGCAATCCACTATGTTCTTTTTTCCTCTAAGATTTGAATTTCTTTATTTCATTTTATTTTTTCGCCTTCCTTCTATATGTCCATATCTGCTACATGTTCTTAAAAAAGAAACAGTAAAAAGAAAGTGTTGAAAATGTTTTAACCACATTTCCAGAAAATATTTCACTATTTCCATTCACTGCTGTTAATGCAATTATTAGAAGTTAACTTCTCATCATCATAGTTTAAAAGTTTGCAGTTAGATAATGTGTTGTACTGTAAACCAGAGCTGCTTAAGGGGCTGGTAGATGTAACAGGAAGAATATATTTGTTAGATATATACTGGTTTTAGCTGAGGTTTCTGTACTGATCCACTGGCCTGGATCAGCTAATATTTTGTCAAAGCTTTGTCTAATATTTGTCTCTGTGACTCTTTATACATGGTGCTGTTTCATGGCTGTTTCAAATGCAAAATGCCTTCCAATGCACATCTCATGTTCCTCTTATTTACATATGTTTCTTGTATTAATTCAGTAAACATTACAGTCTCCATGCACACGCACATGATTATTCAGATATTCTCTTTCCATTGCACTAATTTGCATTTACCTTTTATCAATCCACCAACTTTTTCACCTCTCCCAAGCATAAAAACTTAGCAATATTTAGAGTGTGTTTCCATCCAGGGGGGAAATGTGAATAAAAAAGAGCTGAATTAGGATTAGGAAAGGATACCAAGGCAGAATGAGTAATATAGAAAAGTCCACAAAATTGTGGTAAATATTGACTCCTACTGTATTTAATAATATTTTAGGTAAGCCGCTATCTTTTCCTTACTTTAACCCAGTGGTTCTCAATTTTTTTCTGTCAGGTCCCCCTTTGGAGGGCGAAAAATCTCCAGGTGCCCCCCAACAACATTGTAACAGTGGTGCAATTATAACTTTTATTGAAAGAAACATCAGTGTTGTAACTATACTTTTTGCTTTTCCTTAAATAATTTGTTGTTAAAATGAAAAATAACTTATATTTTTGTTTGAATAATACAGATAAACCCAACCAGACTTCTCCCTGAAAACAATATTTTTTCAGATTAAAAATAAGAAATGCACAATTATGAGTCTTTACATTACACATCTCAGAACATTAAAGTACAAACTGTGCAAAATCACAAACATTGGCCTTTTTTCTTTTCCAGTCAAATCCTTGTCCATTCTTCAAACCTAATCTCTTTGTCTTGTCCAGTGACTGATCACCATGGCAGTAGATTTGTTTGTTGTACATCCCTAAAATGAGTCCAGAGTGCTCCAATGCTAAAACATTAGTTCCACCTGGTACATATTCTATTCATTCCTGAATAGAACATGTAGCAGGTTCTATTCTATTCTATTTCTGCACTTTATCCTCACTAGGGTCGCAGGGGTCACTTGGAGTCCATCCCAGCTACTTAAAGGTGAAGGTGAGGTACACCCTGGACATTTCGCCCGTTCATTGCATGGCTGACGTATAATGTCACTTGTGCATGTTCTAACCTGAAGAAAAAAAAATCAGTAGAGATCCCATACCCCCACCCATGGTTGGAGAAACACTGCTTTAACCATGCCTTACTTTAACATACAGGAGTCAAAGTTTGTACTCCGGTTTCTGGTGACAAACATACAAATGATGCATATCATACAAAGTCAACTTTTTTCTCGGTGACTGGTATGTGGGTCCTTGACTGAAAGTTTTCAGAGTGAGATAAGCCATTTGTGTCCTGACCTTCATCACTTGACTATCAGAGCGTCTTCATTCACAGTTGATCTGCCCCTACTCTGACCTCTGTGATGCGCACATTCTGCATAGTTTGTTTTCACATCTCACTTCTAACAGTATACAAATGGAAAATGAATAAATAATCATTGTTGACCTCACACAACCAGGGACAGTGGTATAACACCTCCGCTGGCAGGAGTTCACCAAAATGTCACTCTGCTGCCATTGCAGAAAAAAGGAAGAAAAAAAAGGGAAAACAACAGAAATAGGGGATGAAAACCCACAAGAGGTGGACAGTGACAAATGGTGTGGAAAAAACAACACAGGCAGCCATCTGAAGGGAAGACAAGAGTAATACTCACAAATAATTAACTGGGTAAATATTGGAGAGCAGACTGACTAATTACTTCACACGTCTCACTGCGCTCTCATTATTGTTGCTGTCGCAGTTAACCCTTTCCCACAAGGCGTGGCTGTGCAATGAGCTCCACTCTTTACAGGAGACTGAATGAATCACTTATTTATTAGTTTTTGTTTATTCAAGCGGTTGGAAAACAGAGATGAGCACACAGGAGAGAATTTCCCTACACATTTTGAGCAAAAGCCAAACAGGACACATAACAGTAAAATTTTGCCCATAGTTTTTTGTGTGAACAGACAATTATTCCAAATCTCCTGATGTTATATCCAATGAGACCATGTCCATTACCAGTGCCTTGAATGTGCCATTCAAGGAAATAAATCTGCAAAACGTGTTCCTTTTCAGGAGCATAAACAGTGACATTTTTGCCTCCTACATTGAAGTGTGCAGTTAACACAGAAAAAAAGTGTTTGCGTAGATGTTTTGTTGTCCACCTTTGAGGTTTAGACATTTAGACCTGCTGTAAAGAATTAAGAAAGCACTTGACATTGTCAGCTTGTTGTCAGATTCATCTGCTGCAGAGAAACAGCTTTACTCAGTATGTACTGTCGTGCAAAATTTGTAATTTCATAAATGTACTCAACAGATTTATCTATTTATTTTTACATTTAGATCTTTTGGATTTTTCAGTTTTTCAGTCACCAGTTCTTGTGAAAGACTGCTGATACCCTTCCTTTAATGCTCTTCAGAAGTTCTATGTTCCCACATTCCAGTTCCTCTGTCCTGTACATGAGCATGAACTGAATGAATAGCCAGCAGACCTTGAGAAGATTTTTACTGAATACAACAAAAATGTTATTAGATTAGAATTACGCCCATATTCAGGAAGTGTTTATATGAGCCAATAAGCTAGCTACATAAATCATTAACACATTAATTGCAATGCAGATGTGGTTTGAGGAGTCTCTGTGGATATTATAGCCTAATCATTTTTCCACTATGAAAACGCATCTGGGCAACATGGTGGTGCAATGGTTAGCACACCTCACAGCTAGAAGGTTAGATTTCAGCGCTAACTGACTGTGTGGAGTTTCTATGATGTCTATGGGCCCTTTTCCACCAATATACCAGGAACTTTTATTGCCAGGAACTTATTTACCTGGATAAAAAGAATTTCTGGTAGTCTGTGTACTTTGCAACGATTACATTTACATTGCACCCCAAAGTTTAGGGAAATTTATTCAAATCAGGCTGATGACATATGGAGAAGGGGAAATAAACTTCTGCACAGTGGCTCAATGGTAGGTAAACGCAATACGGAATGCTGCAAGTGTAGTCCACCAATCAGCATTCTCCAGCACACAGCCCCGCCCTTCAAGAATTCTGAATACTACCTCCCTACCAGGAACTTCTTCAGAGAAGAAGAGAAAGATTTTTACCTGGGCCTTATGTTAGTTTTCTGTCAGTACTCTGGCCTCCTGCCATCCAAAAAATACACTGAAAAGGTGAATTGATCAATATGAAAGCTTATTTATTTATGTGTATGTGTGAAAACAGATGCATGCATTTCAACTGATGTAAACCTCACTGCCTTTATATTTTCATACTTCCATTGTGTTGGAATGAGTGTCTGGTATCAACCACTAGAGGGCGCCACTCTGAATTAACATGTAACTAGTATGTTGACGAATCCACAGTTTCTAGATATTGTAGTTTTTATGCTGCTGTGTATTAATGTATGCTATACCATATTTGTCAGCAGCCAAAGCGTACTGGGTATAGCAATGTTATTGTAAGGTTATTGTATTCCAAAATTACTAATATCTCCCAAAATATTGGTCCTACAAACTTGTTGTTTTTGCTAGTTTGTTCCTTGACCCAAAATACCAAAGTATGCCAAACTACAGCAGCCAGCTCTTTCTGGATTTTGTGTGAATCCCCAGACACATATATATGCACACACATGCACACAGAGGCCACTAGGCTTTAATAATATACACTGAACAAAAATATTAATGCAACACTTGCTTTTTAGGGCGGCACGGTGGTGTAGTGGTTAGCGCTCATGCCTCACAGCAAGAGGGTCCCTGGTTCAATCCCCGCACCATGCATGGGGGGACCTTTCTGTGTGGAGTTTGCATGTTCTCTCCGTGTCTGCATG
>JAPTGZ010000018.1:38759913-38773361 GCA_029814645.1 Fowleria isostigma
GGATGGATGGATGGATGGATGGATGGATGGATGGATGGATGGATGGATGGATGGATGGATGGATGGATGGATGGTACATAAATAAATAAAACTTCTACTGAAATGTACAGCTCAGTTAATGCTCCTCTGTCAGCAGCATTATAATGTTGTTTAAAAAGCAGAGTTGCAGCAGATTTCACACAGGGAGTTGTATTCCTCTTTAGAGCCAAAGTAGAGCATTTTGAAATGAATTTATTTCCATCTGATATCAGATGATAAAATAATGGCATAGATAACCATGAAAAAAGCTGAATATTATACCGTGATAACAGGTTGACCTCTACGTTCTGCTATTGTAATGAAGTTAAATTATTTTCACTGCCTTACCGTCCTCCTCCTCCAGGTAATGACGCATCATGTCCAGCACATTGGATGGTGTCACAGGCAGAGTCATGTCACCCTGGTGAACAAAGCACCCAATAAGTCCTCCTTCTGTGACTCGTCTGGCAAAATTAATGAATACAGCTGAAAGAATTAGTGCCTTACTGTAATCCAGGGATTTTCCAGGAGCTGATTAGCTGACATGCGGTAGGCAGGGTCCACCTTTAGAAGGCAAGTCAGGACTATTTTCGCTGTTGAAAAAGAGAAAATGTGTGTTACACTCTGACCTGCCCATTAAACCTGGGTGAAAACATTTGGGAGGTACGGTTAATTCTAAAATGTGAAGGTGAAATGAGGGAACACCTGTATCACTGACTGTGTCCCAGACTGGTTGAGAAAATGTAACTCCTTCACTCCTGATCTTCTCAAGTAGTTTTTCCTTGGTACTGGCCACAAATGGAGCCTTCCCACACAGCCTACGACACACATTAAAGACACATGTTCAGCCTGTACGTTGGGATGTTCATTTAAATCAGGGGTGTCAAACTCCTTTCAGTTTAGGGAGGCCACATTTAGCCTAATATTATCTCAAGTGGGCCTGACCAGTAAAATAACAGAGCAAAAAGTAAATATATATCATAAAAATGTTCACATCTATAAAGTTTCCTTAAAAAAATCTGTATAACATGAACAATCGTAAATGCCTTTTAATAATATTATGTCTCAGTTTATCATTTACACATGTGCAAATAACTTACAATATGATTACAAATACACAAAACATTTAGTAACAGGCAGAAAATTGGTAAGATTGCACTTACTTCTCTAAACCATTTTTTGTTGTTTATTAATAGGTTATTATGATAGTATTTTATTGGTCTGACCCACTTGAGATTAAACTGGTCTGTATGTGTCTGTATGTGGAACCTGAATTAAAATGATTTTGTCACCATTGATTGTTAATATGTTCAGTATAATTTTTGCATTTTATTAATTCATTCCATGGGCCTTAAGTTGGAGCCTTAAGTGAGCCTATGGGCTACAAGTTTGACACCAGTGGTTTACATTTGTGTGTCTACTTACAGCATATACATGATGACGCCGATGCTCCACACATCACACCACTCAGTGTAACCACGACCGCTCATCATTTCCGGAGCTGAAACACACACAGACAAATGTGTGTGTTGTATATGACTACGTGACGTCTTAAAACTACACTTAATTTTGACTGTTATTGACCAAGGTTAGTAATGTTTCAGTGAGCAGATCTCAAATTGCTTAACACAAACACATGTCCTAACAACACAATCGCACACACATATCCCAAGTGCATGAGCGATGTGTGTGAAACAGTGATGCATACCCACGATTGGAGGCAGTAATGAGCCATAAAAGGCACCTACATTATTTGAGATACAGGTTCAGGGAGCCCATTCTCGCTCTCAAGTCATCAGATACTGCTGTTTCGTTTATTTTCAATGCCCGAGGTAATCCCTATAGCGTCACTTTTCATCGAAAATTGGCAAAAAGGGTCATGTGACATAGTTAAACAGTTTGTGTGCTGTTATGCTGTGTTTATGTTTGCATTTTCTCTCTTTGTCTTTCTTGCTTTAGCTGTTCCCCCATTCTTTTTTCCCCTACTCTGAACCCTAACCTTTTTCCTAACCCTTATCAGACATAAGACATACCCCAAAGGTTAAAAACTGATGCTCGGGGGGGTCCCTAAGAACCTTTTTGTACCTTGGCCAAGCATCAGTATCTGACAGGTTAAGCTGTGTATAAGGTTCGTCACCAATTTTTCATCAAATCTGTAAAACCCGAGTAGTAGCCTAATAGTACGCACCTTAATCTCAGTCCAAAACAAATTTCCTGCACAAGACAATAAAGTTTAGCTTGATCCAGAGTCACTCCACTCACAATGAACAACTTCAAAGTGTACTCCACCACAAACCCAAAACCTAAACTAAACTGTCACTTGGGTGTTTTCGGAATTCCACGCAGCAGCAGTAGCAGCAGCAGCAAGAAGCAATGAGGTCATTTCTGTGTTTGTCGCTGGTTCAGCCATACTGCAATTGCATGGAATTCCGAAAAAACCCAAGTGACGGTTTGGTTTCGGGTTTGGTTTGGTTGGTAAACAAATGGACTATTTGTGGTGGAGTACACTTTGAAGTTTTTCACAGCAAAGGGATTGATTCAGCTGCAAAATCATGGAAAGACTAATGGATTCATGATACTTAGGCTATCACTCGGGTTTTACAGATTTCATGAAAAATTGGTGACGCACGTCATACGCAGCTTTAAGGTAAGTACAAGAAAAAGATGACTGAGTTAATACAAACAAAAAACTAAATTATGATTATCAATGTAACAAGAGTAAAGTATAGATAATTTGATATGTTCCACATAAAAAGTTGCCTCTAAACTTACAGCCACTATGAGTAGAATGTTTTGGCCGAGTAAAAAAGACACTCTACCACTTTGCAATACATCTTGCTGGGCTTAAATGAGTGGTCCTCATGCTAACTACCCCATCACGGTGTCATCTGTGCAGCTCTCTATCATGGTGTAGGACATACAAGTGTCATCATACCCATATAGGTAAGTGTCCCACAGACTTCAGTCATTATGTTTTCAATTCCAACACCATCTGTCTTCACCGATAATCCAAAGTCTGTCACCTGCAGTAGGTGGAGGACATCAGGTAGAAAAAGATGATAGAGACAAACAGGATTTATATGTACAGCAGTGACTGGACCAGTATTAAATCCTTTGTTTTAGGTGCTTTTGTCAGGAAAACAAGAATAGAGCTTGGCAACAAACTGTGCTTTTAAGGCTTATGCATACGCATATTTGTAAAGGGATATCACAGTATTACAGAAGCAAGAAATAAAGAAAACTGAACAACAGTTCCTGTAAAATTCGTGTCATTTATGCTGTGCGGTGACAACGCTTTCTTTTAACATGTAGTCTGTGTTGGGGTTTGTTTTTGTGAGCGTGAGACACAAAGAAAAATAGAAAACAGGCCCGCTTGAGTCATTTATGTTGGGCCCTAGTCTTGTTTCAGCTTGCACACCATGTATCTGCTTTGGCTGGCTCACTGTCAATGTGCACAACATGCTGTGCTTAGCTGGTAATTTGCTTAAAGATACAGTTGAGTCTCTCTGTGTAAAGGTGGACTATAAAGGAGAACCAGAGGGAGTCTGTCATAATGAGGTAGTAAAGCCTTCAGTACATACAGAGGAGATGTTGGCGGAAAAAAGTACCCATCAGAGGCTTGTTTGACAGAAAACTGATTGATTGAAGAGGTGGTGATGAAAAGTTTGTGTCCCCATCTTACCTTGATAATGATCTCATCATTATTACCATCATCAAGAGGGTTTTTCAGCAGAATGTTCTCCAGTTTTAAGTCCCGGTGCACTATGTCTGTAGACCGAAGGAAGAGGAGGTGTTTTCAATACACATTTATAATATTTGACTGGTATTTTAATATTGTATTTTAAGATCATTTCAGGATGAGCCTAACTCGTGTATTATTACCCTCATCACAACAGTTTTCAATAATTAACTACAATTTGACAAGCACAGTAGATGTTTGAATGTTTTCTATGTGTGAACTCAGGCATTCTCCAACAACAGTTTCCAGGTGCTGCAGAGGCTGAGTTGAGTAGGGGATGAATTTCCCATGAGGAATTAATAAACATGAACATGACATAATAGTGTAAAAACACTCTATTAAAAATAACACAAAGCAGCTCCACTGAATTTGTATTGTATTATAAAGTCATCAAAAATAAAACATTAGAAAATAAGGCATGTTGCTGCAAAACATAACCAGATAAACACGATCATAAATGCAGCCAGGGTTGGACCAACAATGAAATTAAAAGTCCGACATGTCTGCTAATGTCACTTGTAAACAGTGTTTTTGCACACTGTGCTCTGTTTACCGTGTTTACACAAGGCTGGGCTGAAGGGCCTCGTTAACAAAACGTGGTGGAGTGAGAGAAGGCAGAAGGAAAAATACAATTTGCCCTGGGCAGTGCTTTTCACTGCACTGTTTGAAGCAACCAATTATACAATGCAACTGTGTTGATGGTGTGTGAAAGGTAAGTTAGACCAACTGTTGTGCACAAAACACCTGCAAATGTCCCTTTTTCATACTTTGTTGTTTTTCCTTTTAATATCTCCTGGTCATGTTGTGACATCGTACAGCTCAGCTCGACAATACAAACTACAGTCAATAATATTTGTAGTTGTAATTAGTAGTAATTATAAACAAGACATGTAATATCTTCAATGTTTTCTTGTGGTAGTTAAAGAATGATACACAAGAGAAGCAAAACCAGCTTGTTTGGTTAGATTTATTAGATTGTGATTGTTTATATTCATTTGTTTCATCTCAATTTAATGATTCAAGAATTGGTGATAGCTCTGTTTTTCATTTCCTTTCTTTGTTTTTATTGGACTGATGAAAAAGGTAAACCTCCCCCCTGGAGATCAATAAAGTCCATGTGTAACTATATCTATGTATATTGTCTTGGCAGCCTACACTACGTCAAAGCTATCCTTCTGGTTGGCATCATTTGTATCAAACTAAGGAAACAAGACAAAGGGACATTCTATGTGCAGTCAGATTTATTAATTAGTGTTACTCTCCTGTTTCACATAAATTTCATTAATGACATCAGCCATAATTAAGCAGGCCTCATTCCCAGGCAATGTCCTTAGATGTCACCACTTAAAGGGAAAGTGAAATCTTTCATTCTATTTTCATTAAAATGTTTGTGTTTTTTAATTACTATTTAATCAAAAAGAGCCATGACCCTACAAGAAATTTGATGTAATTGAAAGAAACAATTCATTCCAACCAAACTACAGGATTATTATAACTTAAATTGACTTAACATAAACTTTCCACATAACACAGTTTTAACAGGTTTATGGGTGCTTAAATTCTACATCTATAATGAGTAAATGTAAATCTTACTATCTGTATATAGTACTGTCCATGATGGATATGAAATATATTCGAGAAACTCATCACCAACCTAAAAAATACTGGTTAATTTTCATTTTGTAAAAAGCCCAATATGTGACCAAGTCTAATGAATAAACTAAACAAAACTGTAGGAGTAATGAATGAATTTAGATTAATTTTGTGAAAGTATAATGCTTTAAATATTGTGGTTTGTTACTGTTTGTGATATTTACGGTTTTGTGTGATCATGTTGATGAGGGAATAAGTAGGTCACATGGATATGGCCGGGGATGTGTTCAAATACCTGCTCATTTGAGTGCAGAGAGAGTGAGAGAGAGAGAGAGTGAGCAGAAATGCTGTATATGTTGACTGCTATTTTCTTTGATCACTTCGATTATGAGTTTGTGCACAACATCATGAGGTGGTTAATAAACTTATTTTTTTGTATCGCAGTGACTTTTTTCCCTTAAAGCTGCATATGCCGTTCGTCACCAATTTTTCATTAAATCTGTAAAACCCGAGTCATATTCTAAGTATCATGACTCCATTAAGTCTTTCTGTGATTACACACCTTAATCTCTTCCCTCACAGTGAAAAATGTTGGTTTACTCTACCATAAACAAAGTTACAGACATAACCAGCAGAATCTCTGGTATTTCCGGAAATTTGTCACAGCGCTGTACTGTGAGAAGCATAGTTCCACACAGAGAGAACCTGCTTGCTTTCGCTTGGTCGCTTGTTCTGCTGCAGCTGCATGGAACTATGCTATCCACAATGCAACACTGCAACAAATTGCTGGAAATGCCCAAGTACTGCCGGTCATGATTGTAAACACTGACTTTGTTTATGGGAGGAGTAAACTTTAAAATTGTTCAATGTGGAAGAACAGATTTAAGTGCATAATCTCAGAAAGACCTACAGTTTCATGATACTTAGAATATGACTCTGGTTTTATAGATTTGACGAAAAATTGTTGATGAAATATATATATAAATATATATATATATATATATATATATACATACATATATATCATATGCAGCTTTACGTGCGTCAGACAAAGAAAAACCCCAGCCTCAGCTTCTTCTTTGTTTACTGAAGTCTCTACAATAACTTGAAGTACATGTACATCTTTAAATGAAGGCACCAAGTACTAGAATGTTAAGGTAATTAAGGTGATCTGTAAAATGATGAAAAACGTCATTACCTCTCCGGTGCAGGTAGACAATAGCGTCTGCTAAGCAGCGGATGATATGCCTTGTATCATCTTCTGTTAAAAACTTTTTTCTTTTCAAAAGCTGCTTCAGTTCACCTCCAGCACACAGCTCAAACACCAGATACGTCATCTGGAAACATGGAGACATAATGCATGTCATCGTACAGTCAGTAACTGGTACTATTTATGCAGGAATGCAAAGTGAAGATGAAAGTAGATTAGAATACGACACCTCCACTGAATGTCACCCACTCACTCAATTAGGCTTGATATTAGTTTGTTATATGAAGAAAACCAAGGGTCACCTTTGCTGATTCAAAGATTTCCTTTAGATGTATGATGTGTGCATGATTCACTTGTTTGAGAATGTTCATTTCCTGATCCAGCATCTTGAACTGCGAATTTCCTGGCTAAATGACAAAAAGTCATCTCAGGCTTGATTGTTCTGCTTGATTATGGCCTTTTGTTTCTTTCCAAAGTACAGCAACGAAACAAAACAGGCCCAACACACTCACCTCTGGTCTGCAGATCTCCTTGATTGCCCATTCTGTCTGTGTCTCTATGTGGGTGGCTTCATAAACAACCCCAAATGTGCCTTTACCCAATTTCTTTCCAAATACATATTTACCCTGATGGAATACAAAAATAATATTAAAACATTGGTCAAAGACAGTTTTGAGTCAATGATTTTTGCTTTAAATTACAAAAACACTATGTTTTCACTCAAGATTTGAATAGTAAAACCATCCTGATTTCAAGGTTTCTAAAAACAAAGTTTTCAAGTCTCTGGAGCTGCAGAATATAGTATTTCTAATCAAGTTACAAATGATTAAGTTGCTGCTGCAGTTCGTTCAATCTCAGGTCTAATTAACTTGATCATTATCTGTGTGCATGCAAGGCTGAGCACTGACTGCTTTGGATTTGGCATAGGGAACAGTCAAATTCCCCAATGAAGGGGCCTCCACAGCAGCAAAGTGAAGCTTCTGGTGCAGACAGATTGTACTGCAGAGGTCAGCTCAGAGTCTGTGTGTTTGTCAGGGTCCCTAAGCAGTACATAAGACTTCAGTCGAATCGTTTGTATAGGTGCTCTCCTTACCCTGAGGTCATTATCGTTATCCAGACGTGTGTAAGGCACATTCCTCTCCAATGTGTTCTTGCCAGTCTGCTGGTTCATGCCTAGGCCACTAACATCTGCTTGTGTCACCTAGAGATAGAGAGGGCAGAATGCAGTCACCATTAGACCATTCATAATTACAACACAATCACTGTAAGGAACTGCTTTAAGGTGACTAATGCACCAACAACTAGAGAATTGTGAGAATCCTCAAGCTGGATAAAAACAGCATCATGGAACACAAATGTCATATTTTTTATCAGTGTTTCTAGATATTTTTTCACTATTTGAGATTTGACTGACACCCTTTTTACCACATCATTTCATGGCATCCTCTTCATTTCAAGGTGTTTCACTTCTACTCGTCCCTGCCATCATTAGTCACTTCTTGTGTATTTCAGCACATGACTTTTAAGAAAATTTTGTCTTTTGGAGGGGAGGCAGGTGGGGAGCATCACCTGGATGGAGCTCCACACACAAAGCCTACATAACTCAGCCACTAATCCTTCCCTCCTGCTGTTTCCTTAGCTCTGCACCAAGATAACATCTGCACAAACCACTATTTCACTTCTGATAAACTGATACCTCACATTCACATTCTGGGTATGCTATTGTTACCCCGCCCCCGAAGGGGACGCAAAAGGTATTATTTTTGGTTTGGTTTGGGGTTTTTTTTTTTGTTTGTTAACACTTTAGCAGCAAAACTATTGGTTGAATTTATACCAAATTGGGTTTACAAATTACCAATGACCAAGAATAGATGTAATTACGTTTTGGAAAAAGTAGGTCAAAGTTCAAATTTTTTATAAATTTTTAAAATCTTTTTTTCCCATTTACTTATAATGGCTGAAATATGTCTGCATCTATGTCTGACATCAGCACACACATATAAATGGTAACATCAGCTGGATTGATGCCAAAATAAACCGCAATACATGCGAGGGGCAGGGCTTGTCATGCCTACTAACACTTGCTATGTTTATCTTGACAATAAAGTTGCTAAAATTGGTGTGCCCACCAATCTCATCAATGAGCTATGAGTTAGTTTGAAACAACCCAAAAAAGCAAAGGTTTTATGAATGTATTCCAGTTTTCAACACAACTAAATGGTTCTTCCTCATCAGGTGTTCTGTCAGTGCATAAATAAAATATTATTAGGCTTATACTATAATAGTGACTGGACTCAAACAGAATTTAAAAAATTATAATTTATTATTTGTATGAAAAATAACATCACCTAAAATGTAATTTTCTACACAATTCCTTGTCAACTTTTCAGTGTATAATCTGTTTATATTTTCTATCAATCATTTAATCATCTGGTCTGAGAAAATGTTCCATAAAACCAAAGGTGGCGTCGTAAAATGTCACAGAGGGAAGAAAAAAAATCTGAAAAGATTCATATTAAAGGCACTGGAATCTGCCTTTTTTTCTTTAAAAAACTTTTCAAATCAAATATTGATCATCAAAATAATTAAATCATTTGATAGTAGACACATTTAATTAATAATGAGTTGATATGCTTAAGCATATATCATATTCAAATAAAAGACAATACTGTTGTGCAGAAAATTATTAGACCATCAAAAGTCATCAAAAACAATAGTTATATAATCAAGTACTAATGTCTACCATGTGACTACAACAGACATAAAAGAAAACATGGAATGTCTAAAAGCACTGTTTTGTGTCAGTACAATGTTATAGCTATTAAGGAAATAGTAAAAACGTATGTGATTTTGGTTTTTATCAAGAAAATCAGGGAAAATGGATATCAGCTCTTAAATTAAACTCTTATGAGTTATTTTTGTTGTTTTTGTATTTGTTCAAACAAATGTACCTTTAGTTGTACCAGGCATTAAAATGAACAAGAAATTGAAGAAAACATAGGATGGTCTAATCATTTTTCTGCAACTGTATTTTGTGATCCAAGGGGTGAGGTAACAAATTGCTTACATATTTTTGAGGTAATTCTTGTGGTGATTTTCAACACTACTTTTTTAAGTATACAGAAGTGCTGACTTTTTACTTCTCCAAAGTTTAACTTGTCATTTTTTTTTTATCACTGGTCTATGACCAAAGTGCTGTCTCTGTCTGAGCCCATATTAACTTTAAGCACAATTTACCCAGCTTGAAAAACAGTCTCTAAAGCCAAATTAAATGTAAAGCAATTATCAAGTGATGACTGGGAGCGATGAAGTGGATCCACCACACGCACAGCAATTAATTATTAACAAGGAAGCAGTGTCTTTAACCTCTTCACTCTGATGCATTATTTTAGCCCTGACAGGCCTCTCATAACAGGCCTGTCTCTCCCATTATCCCCCGTCTATTTTCCAATCAAAACGATTGTGACAGCCTCTGGAAATTCCAATCACCTCAATCAAAGCTCATTTGTGGTGGACAGAGGCATGTGATAAGTGTATCACTGAAGATTGAGGGGTTAGATGATAAGGCTTGTGTGCACCCATGTAGGCTTCATGTCTCAGATCTTTGGCACAACAGAAATGCAATATCAGGCTGAGGTCAGGCTGAGAGGCTTGACCTTAAACTGCCTGGAGGTGTCTACATACAACTTCCACACCGCTGGTTCCACAACAACAACTCGGGTACAAAACCGGTTATATATTTATCATAGGAATTTGGTTACTAACTCTTATTAACTTTACAACGTCTTCTGATCTAAATTCTCCAAATCGTATCCAATAATGCCCCCAGACTGAAAAATTAATCGAAGAAATACTGCAGGTGAAAAATCACAGCTACAGACAGAAAGCACAGCTGCAAATTAGCAGAGGGACAAGATGGTGTGAATTTTAAATGTCAGAGCCAAAAGCTAATAATTCTCCTCCACGATGCCAGTAAAGAATGTCACCAGGAGGAGGAACCAGGCAAGAGATTAATGCAGGCTTTCCGAGATCCCAACCGCCTTCAGTGCAGGTGTCCTGACCAACATGCAACACTGGGTAATGCACAAACTGGGACACCATCACCCACCGGCGGCCCACTGTAAACAAGACCCACCCTGTTCCTCATAATCAACTTCTACCATTGTCAATTCTTCACTCGCTGGCCAAAAAAAACAAGCAAAAAGAAGACATTCCACAGGAAAGGATGAATTATCAATGTGACAACATAATGAGCCTTGTTGAAACATGTATGCTGAAAGACGAGCAAACATCCCACACACCCAAACCCCGCCAAGACACAGACCGTGGTCCACCTTTAACACCGTCTGCCTCTTCTCCTATTTCAGCAGGATGTAATTAGAGCAAATGGGTCATTACAAGTCCATTCCTGCCGCGTCTCTCCATCATTCTGTCTGAGAATAATTCTTGTTTATTTACAGAGACTAAAAAGTATATAGTGACCAGAGGAGATTGTGTCAAATCGAAACACATAAATTCATCATCCTTGTGTTACAGACATACAAAGGAGGAAGGATTCTAGCACTACCTGCAAATCAGTAAATTAAAAATGCTGTAATTAAAAAAATCTATCAATATTAAAAAATCAATATATGTCATAAATGTCTGTCTGCCTGCATAAATAGTTTAATTAATTGGTCTTAAGCAGCCCTCTAATGACAGCAGACCTGGCAAATATAACCAGCAGTCGCTCCGATATAACCTGAAAATCAAGCAAAGAGTCTCACTAACTGCAATTAAAATGTACATTTCTATCCGTTTTGCTTGAGCCCAAACATTACATTTTCCTCATGTGAAACTTAATCGTTTATTGACAGCTTGGCTTTGATGACAAATGATAAACCTCACAGTCCTAATGAAGCATGGAATTACATTACCTGATGAGGCAAGAAATTGCATGTTTAGAATGCAAATATGGAGCCCATCTACTTCACTAAGTTATGGGGTGAATCCTAATATTATGCAAAGAGATTATTAAAGCTTGTGGTATAAATGTAATATACCAAGAGCACATCAACATTAAGATGTTAGAGCGCATAAGGAGACGTTCTGAGGAGCTGTGTTACCTGTCAGCGGACAGACTGAAGGATGGACCAAACAGGAGTTGCCGTTCTCCACTCAGCAGTCCAATAATGCATGTACTATTCCTGTAAACAAATCTTTTAAATGCCCCTTCAAGAAGCCCCTCTGTCTTCAGTGGTCATGTTTGATAAGTGTCTATTGGCATGAAAACATGCTTTGCCAAAAGGAAGCAAAAGATCAAATCCTGCCATTTGCTCAGAGCACTCCACATGTTGCTCGGAGATAAGGGCCAACAAATTTAAATTTTCTCATTGGTTTAATCCTGGTTAAAGCTAATCTCTGCCCTTGCTGGTCTCAGCCTTGGGAGGCAAAGAGGGCAGACATCTAAAAAAAAATGTAGGCCACAGCAGAAACAAGAACAAATCAAATTCATTTCAGTGAAAACATGGAGAAACGCTCAGCACATTCATATCAGAGCATGTGTCCGTCTACACCGTTAAAATTCTACATCCATGGTCGACATCAAACAGTGAATTCAGTTTATCATCAACCGTTCAACATAAACATTTAACTATGCTGTTAATTAATGGGAATAAAACATAGATATGAGAGGGTTTTTTGAAATGCAACACATACACTACTCACAAAAAGTTAGGGATATTTGGCTTTTGGGTAAAATTTATGGAAAATGCGAAAAGTTGACACTACAGTGGTATTATATCATAAAAGTAGAGCATTTAAGTAGAAGCATGTAATGGAGATATCATCATCTCAGGCAATTTATTGAAACAAAAGCCAACAGTAGCAATGAGTACACAATAACAAAAAAGGTCAATGTCTCAATCAACTGTATCAATAATGTCAATGTGTCAATCTGATGATGTCCAAAAGTAAACATCCTAATGTAGAAGTCTGTTTAAATACCAGTTTTAATTGAACCAAAACATGTATTGGTTGATTCATAGATCAAACACATGCTGTGAATTTTGCTGCTAAACTCCTTGTTAGAGAACAGACAGGTGAGTAAAAAGTCCTGAAACATTCAACTGTTGGACGTGCGCGCTCAGAAGTTTAGAGAAGGTCACATTTAGTTCACCTGGAAAGGTTAGAGTAGTTTAGGTTCATCCTGAAATTTCACCTGAAAGACGAATATCCCTAACTTTTTGTGAGTAGTGTATGTGCAGCACTCAAACCATTAGGAACAATACCCAAACCCAAGTAATGGCACATTAATGCAGACAGCATGTTAATTTATCCATTTATTATCCATTTATTATCTGCTCCGTTGTTTTCTAAACTTTCTACACAGGTACATGGACAATAATGGGTTAAAATAACATTATGCTTAGTTAAGATTGATGCCAACTTTACAGGGATGTGAACACTCATTAGAACAAAAGGTGGCTACTTTGAAGAAATCAAATCTAAATCAGGGGTCTCAAACTCATGTTAGTTCAGGGGTCATATTCAGCCCAGTATGATCTGAAGGACCAGTAAAATAATAACAGTAAAAAAAATTATAATTACATGATAATAATATTTACATCTACAAACTAGCTTTTAAAATGTGAATAACATGAACAACCTGAAATATCTTAAGAAAAATAAGTGTAATTTTAACAATAATATGTCTCAGTTTATCATTTACACATGTTCATTACAACATACAAATCAGAGTGGATCTACAAATACACAAAACATTTAAGAACAAACAGAATATTGGTAAAAATGCAGACATTTTAGGTTATTCACATTTTTTGTGAAAGTATAAATGTCAACACCTTCATGTAATTGCACTTTTGTACACTAAAACAAAGATATATACAC
>JAPTGZ010000018.1:38776015-38787618 GCA_029814645.1 Fowleria isostigma
CTGTATTTTACACCAATTATTGACATGTATTAGTGGATCAACAGGGATTAAACAGTTTATATCAGTACATGATTTTGATAGATGGTGGATGTTTGGGTTTTTATGGGTTAAGTGAAGCTACTGCAAAGTTCACAGTAAACTGTTTCCAAAAAAATTACTTCATCATATTGAATAATGCACTGCTGTTTTAGTTTTGTTTGTTTTTTAGTTCATTATCTCCTTGTTTTTGTGTAAAAAACAAAAAAGTCTAAAACATACTTTACACTGTGTCCGTCTTGTCTTATGCCACTCCTTTTCTCCAACTACTTTATAGAACAACAGGAAATTTACTGGGAAAAATGTCTTAAGCCTCCAAAACCACTTAGTTGGAGCTGTTTGCATGTGATTTATGGCAATCCTTGAAAGGGGACCTCTGTAAATCTTTAACCTTAACTGTTATTTGGGTAGACTGAAGTTTAATCTTGGTGTGACATTTAACAACACTCTAGCAAACCATACTTTAAGTTGCTCTACAAGAATAGGATCTCCTTCTTAATGCCTGCTTTTTTTGTTATATATTTTACAGCTTTATGCCAGGAAATGTGGTGGAGAAAACGATTATTGTTTTGACATCATTTCCACCCAAATGCAAGTGAAACTGATTAAAACAAACAATATAATCACATTTTTCAGTTGTTTTTTTTTATTATAAGGTGTGGAATAGAATAAATTCATTTTCAATTGTTTGGATATTTATTTGAACATTTATAAATGTTGCCAGTACAAAATGCCTGGAGTATCCAGACAGGCAACATGTTTGGTTTCATCCATTAATGTAACTGATTTAGTCCCTCAGACAGACTTCCGCCTTTTGCCAAAGACATTATTGATGAGCTTGGCCATTGATTTGGAGCCACTGTAGCGTCTGCGGTCTGCGCGGTGCTTAAGGTTCTCCATCACATGACGGATGAGTTTTATGAAGAGGTTGGATATCTCCAAATAGTCTTCAGCTGCAGACACTTCCTGGAAATGGCATCGGTCTTCCTGAGCCGAGGTCCGGCCTTCTTCCTCACATACCTGCCGAGCGTTACACAGGTCCTGCTTGTTCCCGATCAGAAACACTGGGATGTCTGCCAATCTGTCACAGCAGAGAGCAGCAAGGTTAAAGAACAAACGGTAGACCAGGTCCTGAACTTGTCCAAACAGATTCATAACAGTGAACAGCAACTATTAGGTCAGGTTCAGAAGCTTCAAAAGCTCGATGCACTGTGGTTTAATCCAGCACATTTTAATGGTGTTATTATAAAAAGCTGCCAAAGTCAAGTAAATGAAAAGTTCACTTTAAATTGCTCAGTGTCAGACTTTACTTTAGCACTTTTTGTGTTTATTATTGTTAAATATACTTCTGTAATAAAAACCATGACTGGCTGAGTTAAATATGTAAACTACAAGGTGAAATGTTATATTGTGTGTAACTATGATATCAGAGAAGTAAAATTCAGGTCAGGAAATTACTCTAGTTAAGTTCACTGAGTTTAGCTTGTGCAGAAATGGCCAAAAGATCTCCTCAAACCACCAAAAGTAATGATCGAAATAACATAATGCACAAAAGGAGGGAAGAACTTGAGTTTTTCATTCTTTCTAGCTGTTTTTTTTTTCTTTTTTTTTTTTTTTAATTGGTGCTTCGATGAAACTGGGTTCATTTTGGGACCTAGCACTTTGTCAGCCTTTTAGACCAAATAATAAAAGAGAAATTTAGACATACCCCTCCCTTCCCCTGGATGGATCTCATGATGACCTCAGATAAATGCAAAAAAAAACCCAAAACAAAATAATTATACTATTGCTCTGATCATCCCAAAATGAATTCATACAAATATTAAGGCCAAAAATAGGACCAAAAATGGGACATGAAAAGCTACCCAGGTGTCAGTGCATTTAATCTTAAAAAAAATGTCTGTAAATGGTCTTATATAGGTCTATAAATAAAGACACTGTGTTAAATGTGATGATCTAAGTGGTTTTTCTAATCCAGACGTGGGTTTTTCATAAATCTCAGCCTCATGCCAGGTTTCGTGTGTAACCCATTGTGTCCATTCACGTTACATGCGGAACCTGCCCATTTAAATATAAATAAATTGCCCGTAATTTTACAGCGGCGGTCATTTTTGTGAAACAATCTGCCATGTCATAATTAGTTCAATTCCTAAAATGTACCTGAGAAAGAATAAAAGGATATTCCGAAAAATAGTAGTGCATAATTTTTGCGTCCTTGTTAGATGCAGATTTTTGTATAAAAATGTGTTTTATCTGAAAAATATCTTTTATCTCAGTAAATATTTACTTTTAAAATGGAACCAAAGTCTTTCCAAACATTAGTCTACCTCTGTTTTTTTAGCCCCTCTGTCCTGTTTGTAGGGACTAGTTTCACAGAAGGACCCATATTTTAGTCCATTTCAACACTGACAAAGTTAAATTTGGTTAACCCATGTACTTGTTTTACACATGTTTGGTACTGCTTAGATCAGGTCTCAAAGTGAAAGTGTCCCATCCCGGGACAATGTGGTGGAGGCAGACATGAAACCTGCCGCATACCACATTGATCTGTACTTTGATAGGACCATAAATTCATCTCAGGAATGGGACTCATTAGTTCATCAAAGTGAAAATCCCTCAGCTCGGCTCCATTCCCAGCAGGCCACGGTCACTCACCCCTTACGGTGCTCCTCTCGGGTCTCTTTGATCTGCCGCAGGATGCTTTTGGCGTGGAGAAAGGACACTCGGTCACTGATGTTGTACACCACCACAAATCCATCTGCCCAGTTCACAGGCTCCTCCAAAATACATCTGCTGCCTTCAGTCTGACACGGAAAACATGGATATGAAGTTTAACAGCATCCCATCAGCTGATTTGATCATGAAAAGAAAACAATTTGTCACCAACATTCTGTGGAAGCCTAAGAAAAACTATACCAACAGTCTATATGAAAGTACATAAACAAAAAAATGGAATGACATTGATTGGTGTATAATTTTTTTGTTTTTTTAATTATCTGTCTCAGAGTTTAAATGTGCTCAATCTGACATAATTAATAAGATGAAGTGGAAAAGAAAGGACAAAACTGCTGGTTAGATGCTTTCTATTGATATAATGAAGTGTTATTACACATATATACTAGTTTATGTACAGTTATACAACACATTTATAAATCTTCCACCACAAATAACCTGTAAAATGAATGTATTGTAACATTCCGACAGTGTTTTGAAGTAGATTATTTTGCTGTGAGGCAAATATTCCTGTTGAATAAAACCAATTCTCTCATTAATTCTCACTGTTTCACATTTTGATCAAAGACTGTATTTTGGAAACTACAGCCAACCAGTATTTTTGACAAGTTTTCTTTGTTAGTCAATCAAACTTGGTAACATATCACTACTTTTATTCTGTATCCATTTTGGTAGTAGACCAGTGTTATCTGGGTCAATAATTAAATGAGGGACTTTTGAAGTCCATGGGATAAATCTTGAATACATTTTTATTAATAGTAAAAAAACAAACAAACTAATGTTTCACTGTGATCATGTCTTTAAAAATTTCCATAATTATTCAACTACAGAAACAATCACCTATGAATAAATGATTAATAAATAATAGATTAAAAAATAATTTACTAGATATACTAAAATGTCAACTAAATAACCTTCCAAATTTAATAACTACCACCTTCTAATTAGTCAAACAATAATAAAATGAGCTTATTCAAAAATAGTTTTGACTGCTTTCTTTTTATTCAGTTGAGAAAATCATGACAGATATATATATATATATATTTTTGGCAATATATCAAATTTTATATGGAAAATAACAAATTGTATCTGTACGAGAAATCACTTTCAACTAAGCTGCCCATGACAAAAACACCTCTGAAGGAAGTGTGTTAATTCCAAATCACATGACCTGTTCCACTTTCACAGTCATTTCCTCCTGAAGAAAACACTGGACAGACGCCAACATATGTTCTTTCTCTCCTTTATGAGTTATTTAATATAAAATAGTGTGTGAGTCAAGTGTGTATTTTTTACACTCTTATGTCAACAGTGTTACTACAAAATCTTTATAAATAAATTTCAATTTCAGTTTTACTCAATTGTATACAGTTGGGGAAAAGTTATTAGACCACCCAATGTTTTCTTCAATTTCCTGTTCATTTTAATGCCTGGTACGACTAAAGGTACATTTATTAATGACAACAAAAATAGGTCATAAGAGTTTAAGAGCTGATATCGCTCCATTTTTCATGGTTTTCTTGATAATAACCAAAATCACATAAGTTGTTACATCAATAGCTATGATGTTGTGCTGACAAAAACAGTGCTTTTATTCATTCCATGTTTTTTTTCTGTCTGTTTTAGTCACATGATACACACAGGAGTTAGTACTTGATTGTATAACCATTGTTTTTGGTGACGTTTGATGGTCTAATTTTTTTTTTTTTAATGACTGTATATGATATCTTGAAGAATCTTTCCGTAAAAATGTCATGTTGATTTTAGGAATGAAAACAGCCAAAATGTCAACTATACCTGTCAACTATGTTACCTTGTAAAGAGAACTCAAAAACTGACCCATCTGATGTGTTTTCTCTTACAGCTATAATTTTAACCCATAAGGACCCAGTGTGACATATGTGTCACTTCCCAAATAAATGTTTCTCTATATTTAACCATTCTTAAGTGGTTTATTGCTATTTATTGTAATATCATTTTTTGTATTTTGTGTTTTTTCAGTGAAAATCAGGTGTTTTCCGACATTAAATTTACTAATCATGTAGATGTTCATAAAAATTTTGTATAAAATTGAGGATTATTTTATTAGAAACACAGAAAACTGAAGAAAAAGTGACTTTTTCAGCAAAAATCATTCATTAATTGAATATAACCCCAGTGTGTCCATCCACCGTCATTGAGCCAACTCCATGGGTTTCACTGGTGGATCAATGTTGTAGAAGACGATGGTGTTTCCACGGTAACTACAGAACCTCTGAACATCCAAATGGGTCATATCTGATGACCATGAACAGATGAATAACTGTATTTTACACCAATTATTGACATGTATTAATGGATCAACAGGGATTAAACAGTTTATATCAGTCGATGGTTTTAGTAGATGATGGATGTTTGGGTCTTTATGGGTTAAAATAAGTTAAATACAGAGAAATTCCATTTATTAACTGACACAAAAGTAGTGCTGGGTCTTTATGGGTTAAAGTGACAGTTTTCAACACAATGTAATATCTCATTTTCCCCTACCTGTGAGCATGGATCAAATATTTCCAAGTTTAGCTGTCTTCCATCAATGGACAGCCTTTTATGGTATAAACAATCTGAAACAGATTACATGTCATATGCTGTGAATTAAATGTAAACTGGTGAACATTGAGTGAAGTGAAGCAGAGGGTTCAACGCCAGTTAGAGAATGCAAACCTTCATAAACAGGGGCTCTAACCACTGCATGATGCCACTTTAGACAAACTATGGAACAACTATTACTCTAATCACTGTGGTGGAGGAGCTCTTCGAGGGGGCAAACAAGCTAATTAATTTAAGGGCGAATTGGAAAGTCTGAAATGTTATACCCCTCTGCAAACTGTAATTCCATTACAGTCAGTCATCGTCCAGGCTGTAAGATAAACACTGAGTGATGTAAAACGTGCATGACATTGACTTCAACTCTTTTGAAAAAGACTGAAAAGCAGGGTTTGTGGAGTCATCTTAAACTGATATAATATGATTAGTGTGGGGCCAACAAAAACACTGTGCAAAACCCATGAGGCTACTATATGTTATATCTTACTGTAATGTGAGAACTTTGCAGGTTTAATGAGTCTATTTAGTGTACTTACTGGCACTGGAAGCATATTCTCCAATAAAACGTTTTGTCAGGAATCTCACCAGAACAGCTGAGGGGAAAAAAACAGCAAGAAAGAAAGTCAGTATGAGTGAATAAGAATCACTGTATCAAGCAAAACTAGGAAAAATGAAAGCTGTCATCACAAACATATTATTAAATATAGAGCTTCATAAATGCAGCTATACGTTATAAGTGAATTGGAAACACTGGTACTTTAACACAGGATATAAAGTGATATCAAATATAAAGTAGAAAAATGTTATTATTGCAAAATATACAGTATAGTCACTGAAATAACAAGACACATAATTCAGTTTACAGTATATTTCCTTGTTGAATGATATTGTTCCCTTTTTGTTATTATTTAATGATCTCTGAAACAGTTTCACCACTGATCATAAAACAGTTTAATCACAATTCAATCATTTTTTTCCCCCAAAAGTAAATGACATGGACCAGTTCATCAGTCATTTTACTACATTATCACCTCATCTCACATCCCCATATCACACACATCCAGACACATCATGTTTAAGCCTCTTTCACTACTTCACATATGTCCAGATAACAGAGAGCATCAGAATAACACATTCATATCTGTTTTTCTGGTTAAAACCCAGTTGCTCACCTGTTTTTCCAGTGCCCTCACTCCCCAGAAGAGCCAACTTGATGTCAGTCATGACGATCGGTGGAAGGTGTGAGCTCTTTCAAATCTTCCGTCTCCTGATCCAAACTGCTCAGAAATGTGTTTGGAAAACCTGCCTCTCCACCAGACGTCTCTGATGAAACTGAAAACATGCAAAGTCTCTGCCCCTTCTCAGCCAGAGAGGAAAGGATTTTCAAGCGGAGGAAAAGAGGTTGGCGGACACAGAATGGAACATACTGGAATAGTAAAACAATAAAGTTCAATCAGACTGAATCTAAATTATGTGGCTGTTACATTATTTTGGAGAAAAGTAGTATAATTCGGTTCTTCTGTGAATAAAATAAAGAGGTTAACAAATACATTAATTAAATCAAGTGGCATCAAGTCTTTTGTTTTCAACACAATGAATTGATTATGTATCAGTCAGAGACACTGATGTTAAAGCAACAGAAAGTGTAAAATGTCAGACAACCTCACAGAGACGCCAAACTTAGCTTTCTTCAACATCTGGAAAAGCACAAAAGTAGATTTTAAAACCTACTTCAATGGTCAGCTCTCATTTTTCTTGTCTGTCTGCCCTTTCCATTGTGTGTAATTATTGTTGGGTTATGTTCTGGTCCATGTCTGCCGAGAAAGAACCAAAACGTATTACATCTAAAATCATGGTGTTATTTAACCCCAAGCACATTATTCCAATGAAACAGGCTGAAGAGAGGAATTTAAGTTTGACAGGCTTGGAGTAAATAAGCAGAGGTTGGAAGTAACTAAGTATAAGTACTTTGTTACTGTACTTAAGTAGATTTTTTTTTAGGTATCTGTACTTTACTTGAGTATTTATTTTTCTGGCAACTTTTTACTTTTACTCCCTACATTTTTGCATAAATATCTTTACTTTATACTCCTTAAATTCTCAGAATATGCTCATTACTTTTTCAAACTAAATGGACATAACAGTATGTAAAAATACATCACTTCAGAAAGAAAATCATCATGGCAGAGAGAAGGGAGTGCAGGCTGTGCAGAGGGTCAGTACCAGAGTCATAAACGGGTCCACATTTAGGATTTTTTCCAGGTTAAATAAGTATGATTTCATTCATGCCAAAACATGTACTTTTACTTTTTGCTTTTGTATTTGCTTCTTATATCAATTGAGAAGCTGTACTTGTTTACTTTTACTTAAGGAGGCGAATCAGTACTTTTACATTTACGAGTGTTTTTTCACACAGGTGGCTGTACTTATACTTAACTACAGAATGTGAGTACTTTTGCCGCCTCTGTAAATAAGGCACTCAGAATGTACATCAATAAAAGATTTATGATGTTGAACATGAACGGTGAACTGGAACACACTGAACAACAACAAGGATTTGAATTTGGGCCCAGCAGTTTTTGTTTTGGGTTCTTTTTTGTAAATCAGTCCAGCTGCTTTTTGACACGTGGTTGAACTCCATAAAGCAGTTACATGGTCAAAAAAAAAAAATTCAAATAAAATAAGCAAAAAAAAAAACAAAAACAGCCAAAGTGAGAAATAAAATGAAGAAAAATGAAAAATAAACCAACAAAATATAAGTAACATGAAAAAAATTAAAGCCGCAAGCAACATTGGGTGGCACCTTGAACCCTGGCCCGGCTCCACCTTCCGTCACAGTCGACTCCTCGGCTCCACTCATACGTCTTTGTCCTGGCTCCAGCCCCCACCAGTAATAAATTAAAATTGTACAGACGGTTGAACTTTTGGTCATTAAAATAAAGAGAAGTTATTAATACTCATTATTTATTATTTTTAATTAGTTTTATTTTGAAAAACCTTACTATGTGTGTATGCATGTGTGTGTGAGTGTGACACAGAATCATTTTTAATTAATTAAGACTGTACAAACAGTTAAACATCTGGTCATAAAAATAAAGAAAAGTTATTAATACTCATTATATGGCATTTGTAATCAAACTTTTATTTTTGAAAAACCCTATTGTGTGGGTGTGTGTCTGTGAGAAAGATTCAGTTGTAATGAATTGAAATTGTACTTACAGTTGAGCATAAAAGGGGGGAGAGTTATTAATATTCATGACTCAGCATTTCTGGCAAGTCTTTTATTTTGAAAACCTATGTAGTTGCTAAGTGTTTCCTTCATAGTGCTTTCATCTACTCATTCATATTGTAGCATGACTTTGAGGAATTGCTGGAAGTTTACAACAAGGGAAAACCACAACAAAAACATGACACTGAAAATGCTGAAATATTACAAAACTATTTTGTATAAGATATTAATAATTTTATCAGCCTTAACCAAAAAGTATTTCAATGAATGAAATAAAAATGGCTGATTTAAAATTTGGTAAGGTTTGTGCAAGGGGAAAAAAAATCCACAGTGCCAGGGATTTGAATCCACAAACACCAGCATAGCAGTCTCACGATGTACCCACTCCACCACCAGACCAATCAGACATAAACAGTAACAGTTTTAAGTGTTACCCATGTTAAATCAATGGGGAAACCACCTTCAGAAAAACTGTGTTTATTCCATAACTGTACAGCCTATCTCAAAAATTCTTTCACCTGTGGCTTGTGAAGACTCTTCTGAACATAATGATGTTAATATATGATGAAAAAAAAGTCTTAACTAAATGAGCAGTAATTGTGGGAACATGGAGTTAGATTAAAAGGCAAATTGCTAACTTCCTGTTGGAGTTAGCTCAAGGGTGTCAGTGTATGATTTGTCAGGTTCAATGAGATACAAAATTTTGGTGTTTGTTTCATGTCTCTATGACATTCCTATTGTGGGCCATTGAGAAAAAGTCAGATCTGAATTTGATTTAATGTTGATTTAACGTTGATTTCATGTTAATTTAACCTTGATTTAATGTCAACTTAATGTTAATTTAACATTGATTTAATGTTGATTTAACATTGATTTAAAATTGATGTGAAGTTGATTTAACATGATTTAATGTTGAATTATTGTTGATTTAACACTGATTTAAAATAGATTTTATGTTGATTTAATGTTGATGTAAAGTGATTTATGTTGATTTAACGTTGATGTAAAGTGGATGTAAAGTTGATTTACCATTGAATTATTGTTGATTTAACACTGATTTGAAGGAAAATGGTATAAATCATCTATTTGTCCCATGAGTGGGTCTCACTCACTGCTCTGTGTTTTACTCCCACTCCACAGGCAGTGGGGGGATGTACTGAGCATGCTCAGATGTCTGTGGACAGAACCTGCTCTTTTCTATTAACAGGTTCATAAAAGTTTGTTATTGAAGACACAGTTGAATTTTTATGAATCTTTAAATAAATCATAATTCAGAACATGTCACCACAGACATGTCAGGGGTTAAAGGTCATGTAGCCAAATTAAAGACAACATTTAACCCCTGTCACTGAAGACAGTACTCAACAGTATCTGGACCTGCAGTAACAGTAACACATCAGCTCAGTATCAGATTGATCTGACATGCTGTTTTTAACCCATTAAACCCTCCTACTATTGTTTGACCTAATCTAAAACAGATATCCACAAACCAAAATACAGCAGAAAGGAATGTTGTGCTGCTCAGAGAACTTATGAGGGATTTCCTTTCAAATGTGAGTCTCAGAAACCTCATTGTTTAACATGTAGTAAAGTGTCTTTTGTGTTTCTTACTCCACAGTGTTTCCTGTGTGAAAGCCTCAGAGATAGTTAGGTTCAGCTGTTGCAGGAACACTATTATCTTAGGTGTGCTTTTACTTTTATGTCTGTGTTTTTTCATATATTTTTTTGCTTACGCCTCTGAATTTAAAAAAAAAAAAAAAGAAAAGGTCTGCCTATGCAATTCAGTCTCGTTGGACACGTTCCTTCCAAACCTGCACAAATCTTCCTCTGTCATTCCTTACAATAACAACCTCCATTTAGGCCTCCGTTTCTTCTTTCACCACTCACGGATCCAGACAATGTTATATCATCCAACACAAACACACTGGGTTTATTATCCCTCCACCTCCTCGAGGGTTTCAGCAGGAGATATTCCCATCATCATCTGTGAGTCGATCGGAGCAGACACAATGGATTTAGAGTGGAAGATGGAGCTCATGTGATGTTTTCATAGGGAGAAAATTTTTGATGTTTTATTCATTGACCCTCAAACCTTGTCAGAAGCCCTTAAAATTATGGAGAATTGAATCCCCATTGAAGGATTTGACACCTTATATTGTCAAATGCATTTCTGAGTTATGAAGTATTTCAAGAACATCTCATTTTTAACACATTAAAACTGCCAGAGGTGAAGAACACCATCCAAACAAAACATTAACAAACTTGATTTAATGTTATTTGCTTTTATGAATTGTATATGGCTCTAAAAAAAAACTAATAATTTACAAACCCAGCAAATGGCTACTGGTTATTTAACATAAATGTTTATAGTTCACAGAGATTTTGTAAAATATCTTCTGCTGCATTTATCTGTCTCTTGTAAATACTGACAAGTAACACTGGTCTATAATTTTATGGAAATAGTCTGCTTTAGACATAAAATGTGTTTAATAGTAAGTATTTTAATAATATGAGTAGGAAAACATAGGAAAAGAGACAAAAAGTGCCAATTGGCTGATGTTTTTGGTGATATATCAGAGATAGTGACATAAATAAGTTTTCATACAGTTGCGAAAAAAATTACTGGCCCATCAAAATTCCTCAAAAACAATGGTTATGCAATCAAGTACTAACTCCTCCCCCACTAACTTATTTTTTTTTCTTTTTTTTTTGTAATTGACTGAAAATATGATTGATAAAAAAATTAAATGACAAAAAAAGTACTAACTCCTGTGTGCATCATGTGACTAAAACAGACAGAAAAGAAAACATAAAATGTCTAAATGCAGTGTTATTGTCAGTACAATGTCATAGATATTGATGTAAGAACTGAAATGATTTTGGTTATTATAAAAAAAACAAAACATAAAAATGGATAGATATCAGCTCTGAAATTAAAGTCTTAAGAGCTATTTTTGTTGTTATCATTATATTTGTTCAAACAAATGTACCTTTAGTTGTACCAGGCATTAAAATGAACAAG
>JAPTGZ010000018.1:38809878-38834025 GCA_029814645.1 Fowleria isostigma
ACACACACACACACACACACACACACACACACACACACACACACACACACACACACACACACACACACACTTCACCAAATAATAATAAAAAAAAAATCAAACCAGTGTGACATCTGGAGCTGTGAGCAAGTCTGCCTAACAACAACCCCTGCAGGCTGCCTGACCTACAAATCTGACAAGTTTCTCATCCTTGGGTGCTTCAGCAGGGAGCTCAGAGCAATCCCATTCCCCATTGTGCGCTCAAAGACCCAATTTGAAACACAATTAGTCAGTCATAGTGCACCCTGCTTCTTGTTCACTCAGCTCAGTTGCAATTTCAAACTGTGCATCTGCTTTCACTGAACCCTCCACGCGTTCGTCTTTCAGGCTGAAACAACCCGCTAGACTCCCCGCTAAGTCAAGATGGCACCAGATTCACATGCTATCTCAGGAGATGTCATAATAATAGAAATGTGCACAGCGATCCTCTCCCTTAAAAGCACCTCTATTAACACCATGATGGTAGGATCAGGGAGAGGGGAGGACTTCTTCAACTAAAGCATCAAATCCATTCTTAAGTCATTTTAATGTCTCTCTTCATACATAAATTACTGTTCTGTCACCTATTCAGATGAAAGGAACAGCTAATCAGAGATGATGAAAATTAAGTAGATGTCAGAAATAAAATAATTTCAGATATTTGAGGACCCTCACTGGGCTTTTAAGTTGTCAGGGTTCGTCACTGTCACTTCACTCAAGAACAACATGTTCCTAGGCGTCAACTGCAACATGTGATGACACCTCAGTGTGCACACGGTGGTACGACTGCAACTTTACTTTCTGTTTGCTGCAACACCTCGCCCTTATACATACAGAGCTCTTTGAGCCTCAAACTTTATCAAAATATGACATAAGATAATTTCACAGCCCTGTTTTGGCAGGAGTAATCCAACACAAGCTGATACTAACTCAACCCTCACATTTATATGATATTTAACTAAGATGTCAGTGAAGAATTAGACATTTCTAAAATAGTCCCACCCATCAGACATCAAAAATGGGTCCTATGTTGAACATGTTTGCTCAGTACATGCAGTAGATCAAAGTGAAAGTATTGTGTATCAAACAGAGCCACTAAAACAAGAAAAAAAGTAGAGGAAAAAGTAGGGTTAGTAAACCTATAGCTGCAGAAAAAAATATTAGACCAATCTTCCATTTCTTCATTTTAATGCCTGGTACAACTAAAGGTACATTTCTTTTCTGTCTGTTTTAGTCACATGATACACACAGGGGTTAGTACTTGATTGCAAAACCATTGGTTTTGATGAGTTGTAATGGTCTAATAATTTTTTCCGTGACTGTAAATAAACTTTACATTGATATTAATTCTCTGAGTTCAGTCCTGGTGCAGCTAATTTGTAGCCATCTTAGAATGAATGAATGAGGCTTTATTGTCATTGTACATGTTACAGAGCAACCGAGCAATGAGATTTTAAACAGTACACTCCAAGAACATATAAAACATAACAATCACAGGAGGGATACAGGATGTGCACCGACCAGTTAGAGATAAGGAAAAGTAAAAACACGAGGGTCACTAAAACCTACATAAAGTCTTAAAAATACAGTTAGATGCTATAATATGCATCTGATATTGTTTCTGGTTTGATTTTGTATTAATCCATGAAGACCCAAACAACCATTGCCGCCCCAAACCATCTACTAATCTAAACTGTTTAATACCTGTTGATCCAATAATCCTGTCTATACATGTAAATAATTGGTGTAAAATGCAGGTTGTCATCTTTTCATGGTCATCATATATCACCCATTTGGACATTCAGAGGCTCAGTAGTTACTGTGGAAACACTGTCATCTTTTACAACATTAATTCACCAGTAAAAGTGAAAAAGAGTGTGATCAATGACAGTGGATGGACACAGTTGTTTTATGTTCAGTGATTTATATCTTTGCTGAAAAAGTCCCTTTTTCCTTTAGCAGGGTTCCTACAGGTTTCTAAAAGTTAAATTTAAAACATTTTTAAGACCTTTTTAAGACTACTTAGAACAGAATTTATTGCCCATTTCACAGCCATACTGGCTACTCGACACCTAAAATTCAGGAAAATTTATTTATTTACTCCAGTATGCTGATTCCCACTGTCCCGAGTCATTTCTCACCACGGGCTGCAAAGTTAGCCATAACTGGTTCCCAATTTCAATATAAACTGTGGGTTGGAACAGGAGGAATTGAGTCAACTAACATTACTTTCTTTGCAGTTTGGACATTTAACAGACATATTTAAATATAATACAGCCAACAAGATTATAACAACATAACTTAAGACCTACCATATCAAATTTAATACATTTAAACACTATTTTAAGGTATTAAATCCAGATTTGTAAATTCAAGACCCTGCAGGAACCCTATTTAGTTTTCTCTATTTCTAAAATAATAACCCTGAACTTTAATCTGAGCTTTTATTTACATCTACAGTTGCAGAAAAAATGATTAGACCATCAAAAGTTATTAGAAACAATGATTATGCAATCAAGTATTAACTCCTGTGTGTATCATGTGACTTAAACAGACAGAAAAGAAAACATGGAACGACTTAAAGCACTGTTTTTGTCGGTACAATGTCATAGATATTAATGAAAGAACTTAAATGATTTGGGTTATTATCAAGAAAACCATAGAAAATGAATAGATATCAGCTCTGAAATTAAACTCTTATGAGTTATTTTTGTTGTTATCATTATATTTGTCCAAAAAAATGTACCTTTAGTTGTACCAGGCATTAAAATGAACAAAAGTTGAAGGAAACATAGGGTGATCTAATATTTTTTTGGTGACTGTAGATGAACATTAAATTCAATATTAGAAAATACCTTATTTTTTACCAGAAAAACATAAAATAAAGAGGATAATATTACAGTAAATGGTGATACGTATCAAAGGTTAAATAAAGAGAATAATTCATGTGGGAATTGCCACAAAAGTAACCCTGGGTCTTTATGGGTTAAACAGCGCACTATAATCTGATTACCTCTGGTCATTTTACTGTAGTTTCGTTATTCGAAGTGTACTTAAATGTTACTGAAGTGAAGTAAAACACTCTTGTTTAATATTGCAGTGCGGTCGCGGGTGTACAAGTATTCTTGCTGTGGGAATGTGGGATTTCCTGATGTTCCTGGTGGTACGTTTCACGTTTGGCTACCTGTTCCAGCTGTTCATGTGTGTGTCAGTCTGACAGCACTTTATTAATGCCTGCTCGAATAACACTAACACGGATGTCAGTCAAGCTGCAGAGTCTGCCCCCGCATCCCCCTGCATCAGCAGCAGCCTCACCTACAGCGCATCACTGAGCCTGGGGAGATTTTTACAAAGTGCGCATGAGATTCCGCCCCTATCATGGCATCATGGTGCAATGTGAAACACAACAACATCACAACAGCAAGTCAACACCAGCAGAGTTTGAGCCCCGGACAGACAGACAGACAGACAGACAGGCGCATCCGTCAAACTGCGTCTGCGTACTAATGTAATCCGCTGTGAAGTCATGCACAACATCCTACCCATGAGAACAGCCTACCCACCACAACAGCCTACCCGTCAGAGTGCGCGTGTGTGAGGATGTCAGTGATGTTTGAGTCCAGAGGAGACGACACTGTCAACTTCTGTCCGTCTGTCTGTCCTGTCAGGGCGCTTCCGCAGAGTCCGTCCGGAGCGCACCAGTCCTCCTTCTTCTTTTTCTTTCTTTTTTTTTTTTCTTTTATTTTGACCCGAGCATCACCGAGCGCCAATATCCCCCCCTGTCCGATGTCGCTCTTTTAGCCCGGCCAAATTTTGGAGATTGCAAGTCTCGCAGTTAATCGTGAGATTTTATACTAGTTCTCATGCAAGACTTCTGACGTTTCTCAAAGCTGTAGTGTGACTTGAAAGATGTGACTGTTTCATCTGGTGAAGATTACAAGGGAGAGAGAGAGAGAGAGAATGGTACATGGTTTAAAACACCTCCCCTGTTATTTCATAAAGTTCTACTGAATAGATTGTTATAGAAACACAAAAATCTAAAGGTCATATTGTGATTAGAGGAATTTTACTCTAGATACTCTATAAAGTAATATAATAATAATAAAAAAACATTATTTATAAAGTTGGACACTATCATATAAAACATTTTTTATCAGATAAATTAATGCTTCGAAATCTAAATTATTAGGTCATGTGAAGCATGAAATAAAAACTTTTTTACAAGAAAAAGTAGAACTTATTTTAAAGTCATAGATTTCACCACAATGAAGCAGACCTGCACTCTAAAAAAAACCACTCATAGTGACGGGAAAAAGAAATTGAACCATCAAAAGTCATTAAAACCAATAGTCATGCAATCAAGTGCTAACTCCTTCCCTACTAACCTACTTTTTTATTCTTTTTCTTTTTTTTTGATAATTGACTGAAAATATGATCAATAAAGAATTTAAATTACAAAAAAACTAACTCCTGTGTTCATCATGTGACTAAAACAAACAAAAAAGAAAACATGGAATCCTAAAAGCACAGTTTTTGTCAGAACAATGTCATAGCTACTGATGTAAGAACTTCAGTGATTTGGTTATTATCAAGAAAACCATAAAAAATGGATAGATATCAGCTCTTAAATTAAACTCTTATGAGCTATTTTTGTTTTTATCATTAAATTTGTCGTTTCAACTCACAATAGACAGAAAAAATGTAACATCCATATATTATATACACATCACTATGTGTACACAAATGTACATTAATATTTAGAATAATTCGCTCTTAATATACACCCCTAGTAGCCTGAAAGGGGGTGAGAAACAGTAAAAGTTATTTACTCCCACCCCTTATTTCACTTCTTAAACTTGTATGGTTGCAATTATATCAGATAAATTAGTTATAAACATTCATTAACAAATAATGTCACTGAATAAAGTAAAAAATATTATATTATGTTGTGACAGTGTTGCTGTTATTGCTGAGAGACAAAGTGTACCTGGGACTCATTAAACCTGGTCAAAGGTGAATAATGATGTGTATAACTAGGAATAAAAAGAGGAGTGTGTCTGAAAACAAAATTGTTCTAACTTTAAGGTGAACAGTGTAGATGTTTTCCTACTCTCAAACAAGACTAGACGCTACAGGTCAAAGGTTAAAAAAAAGGGGCACTACAGTAGTGATTTCATTGTTTTCATGGACACTGTGCATGGTTATTTAACATCAAACACCTGAATTGCTTTAAAGGACACAAAACGATGAAGACTAACATGGTGGATGGATTCAACAGTGAGCGTAATAACAGCGCAGCAGTGACAGCTGCCAGAGTGATATGCATAGACTTAATTAGGTTAGCAGCAGCATGTGGTAGCTGGTGCTAGACTAACTGTGCCTTTTGGGATCTTACCAGTTTCTCTAAATGCGTGGCTTTGGGGGAGGCTGTCATTGAGATGTCACTTACAAAAAGAGGTGATTTTATATCATCTGGCAAAATGTGAAGTACATGGCACTGTTTAAACTAGTTACAACAGCTGGCTTCAGGCTTTGTCTTTAAGAGAAAACAAAACACTATCGCAGGAGCAACGTAGCAGAAGGACAACATTGTTTTTGTTTTAAACAGGAGAGAATGATAAGCCTGTCCCACTTCTTTTTGGAGGTGCAATGTTAAAAAAAAAAAAAAAAAGCTAATAAGATTAAATTGTAAATATACCTTTAAAGACTGTTGAATGCACATAAAAAAAATGAACAGTTCTATTCAGGGCTGGTTATCAAATTTCAATATTTTCATGGCAGAGTTGCTTAGATACCTTAAGATGTTTTTTTGGTATTGTGTTAACACCTAAGGAGTAAATCTCATCAGTGTCAGTACTTGCAACACATATAAAATAGCTGTCACACATTTTATTAATAATGTGGCTGTGGCGCAGTTGGCAGAGCAGGTCGTCCAATCATCAAAGGGTTGGCAGTTCGAATCCAGCCTTCTAATGTCCACTGTCGCAGTGTCCTTGGGCAAGACACTGAACCTTAAATTGCCCCCAGTGAGGCCTGGTAGCGCCTTGCATGGCAGCGACCACCCATTGGTGTATGAATGGGTGAATGTGAGGCTTGTTTTGTAAAACGCTTTGGGCACCATGAAGGTCACCACAGACACACAACATCCAGCTCGCCCCCTGTTCAGACAGAAACACAGCACATACAACCTCAGACACAGGTGGGCAGACAGCATCATTACACACACAACACCATTTTTAACAGCTTCTTCCCTTCCACAGTTAGGCTGTCGGCCAGCACTAAATAAGAAAGCAAGTGCAATATATTGTGTATGTATATATGTATACATGTACGTAGATATGTATGAACTACCTCCTCCTCGCACTGTACTTTTTATTGTATTTATTTTACTTATTGTATTTAATGTCTCCTGGAGGGTGACGCGGTGGTGCAGTGGTTAGCACTCATGCCTTACAGCAAGAAGGTCCTGAGTTCGATTCCAACACCAGTTGATGGGTGGAAACTTTCTGTGTGGAGTTTGCATGTTCTCTCCATGTCTGCCTGGGTTTTCTTCAGGTATCCCAACATCCTCCCACCATCCAGATACATGCACTGCTAAGTTAATTGGTTAATCTAAATTGTCAATAGATGTGAATGTGAGAGTGATTGTTTGTCTCTATATGTCAGCCCTGTGATGAACTGGTGAAATGTCCAGGGTGTACCCCGCCTTCACCCTTAAGTAGCTGGGATAGGCTCCATACGACCCCCGTGACCCTAGTGAGGATAAAGTGAGTTCAGAAAATGAATGAATAAATTTAATGTCTCCTGGGTTCTTAAATAGTTCTCATAGGGTTTTTATATAGGGTTTTTATACACTTTTTATAGATACATATTTGTTTTTATGTACAGCTTTTTTTTTTTTTTTGAGAATTATGTGTTTGTCTTGTGTCCTTTTTTTAATTTAACTCTACGAGTGACCACACAAGAGTTCCTATCTGTCATGCGCAAATGTCAAAATAAACTTCTTGAATCTTGAATCTCGAAGTGTGGAAAAAGTGCTATATAAGTACCAACCATTTACCATATTATATTATCAGACAACCTAAAGTTATCCCCAGACCTGTGTATATTATTAATAAATTAAGTGATATTCACCCAGTCATTTAAAGCGTTTTAATTACATTTTTTAATAAAAGATTGCAAAAGACTTTATGAACAGTTACAATCATTTTCTTCATTGTCTCAATGCATGTACAGTTTGGAATAGGTTTTATACTCCTTAAACAGAGAACCACACTGTTGTGAATTAATGCAAAATTAAACATAAGAACTGTACATCTATGCCCACATCAAGTCACATACACTCACTCATCCTGATAACAGTCTGCACACTCATACCTGGACATCAGTGGTTACTCTACGGCTCACTCGATGTGTACCGTCCTCCTATCACTATCATATTAGGTACTATAAACATACACTGAAGAGTATCACAGCCAGCTTACAGTGGAGTATGTACAAGTTTACATTAAAAAAATTAAGGCAGGTAAAAAAAAAAAAAAAAAAGGCATCATGATGGAGGGACGTTTGTTGTACACTGTCTGTTGGTGTTGAGCCGAAAACAGGAGCTCTATGTCCTCTCAGTTTTTTTTGTGGAGAAACTTCATTTTACTTCCTGAAAACAGCAAAGACAATCCATTAGATCATTAAAACAAACACAGGGGAAATAAGAGTCATGTATGGATTCAGATTAAACATCCAGGACCTTAAGTCAAAAGTGTTAAAGTTGGTCAAAGGAATTTCTGTCAAATCTCTATGGCCTAGTGTTAAATAATCATTGGAGATTAAAGGTAAAGTCATAACATGTCAATGAAAGAGTCTATGGTGGTAAACTCCTGGAGTCTGGGACCAGCCTTGTGCGTCTACTCCATAACTCACCAAGGCCTTTGAGAAACTTGTTGACGCCGCTCTGCTCTGTGTCTGGTAGTTCCTCCAGATACTGGTCCACCCTCTGCTCAAACAGGCCTGTAACCGGACAACAGAACACATCAAATATATCATCTGACAGGTTTCTTCAGGCTAATCCAGTGGTTCCCCACCTTTTTTAGCTCATGACCCCATTTTAACATCACAAATTTCTGGCGACCCCAGACAATCACAAAACATTTTTTTTGGCTAAAATTAATTAGTTTTTGATGGTGTAATAGTTTGCAAGTAAACATTAATTTTAGACAACATTTAGGCTATATAATGTATATTATTAGGAACTGAGGCAGAAAAGCCAGGTGTAGCTTACTGCACAAAGTGAGAGTTTTATTTGCCTTGTACAGTCAGTGGAGCTTGTATTTATAAGGATGAACATTAATACTGAACAAACCATAACTATGAATTATAAAAGAACTGCAGCTTTTTAAAGGGACCACAATGAATATTTGAAAGACAAACAGTACCACAGTGTCATTAAAGACTCTGAATCATTAAAAATATTTTTATTAGTCTTTTTTTTTTTATCAATTACTAGAAATTTGAATTTGGATTCCAGACAACCCCAAGATTGAAAAACACTGTAATAAAAGGTTAAACTCACCAGTGTCTGCCACAGAGCTCAAAAATATTATGGAAAAAACATATAATATAATAATAACTTTCATCCACTAGAGGTCAGTATTAGTGCAGTAGGTTGTGTTGTATAGACAGTACAAGAGTGGAAAATTAATAAAATCCTCAGGTTTTTATTAAAAACTTAAAAGGAAAATACTGAATATCTGTAGAATCAGCAGACAGGTCTACCTTTGGCGCGAGTTTTTCTCAGCTCTCGATCCTGGATGAAGCCTGCGAACATCTGAGACTCCATGAAGACCCCCAGGAAACGACGAATGCTCTTTGACGCCACAGACTTGCGGAAGGCTTCCCTCTGGAAAACACGCTCCCCTCGCTCATTCTGGGTAATAAACAGGGAGTAGTGACCAATGGTCTCCAGGAAGAATCGAATGAAGGCCTCTGACACCAGGCTGTTCAGAGAGTTATACTCTGTAGACACAAAGGACAGGAGAATATTTACAAAACTGACATCAGGAGACATAATAAGTTGCACAACTGACGTATCATGGTGTTTGGCATGAGGACCAAAAAATACAGATATGCCTAAAGTAGTCCAAGAGCAGTTAGAATTACATTAGAGAGGGAAAGGTGGTTTGGCGTTACTTTAACAGCCATAAAAAGAATCAAATCTACCCACTGCTATTGTTAACAGTGGAGACCCAGGAGCATACCCCATAATTCATGGTCAAATCAGTATGAATCAAATTAACCACAAAATAAGAAATAATAATAATGTGGTTGGTGCTTTTACATCGGTGAAGTCAAAGTACTGTTGATGCTAAACATTTATTACACTGGAGTTGTATTAATAGCTGCACAAGCTGAAAGAGGCACAAACCTTCAGGGACAGAAAGAAGGTTCACCCCATGAAAGTTAGTTAGAAAGTTTTAAACACTTTCTGAAAGTTTGAGCTGGAAAAATGAGCAAATGTACATGGTTAAGTTGTCTCAGTGAATACAAGAGAAAAAAAAAATAAAAAATAAAAACATCTATAACTGACGAGATTTTACCGGATGACTGGACATTTGGAATTCGCTCATTTTTGCACATCCCTTACTACCAGTGATGTTATTTTTAGTTGAATTTTAGCTAGTTTTAAACAAACATTAGATTACCAGGTAGTTACTGACTGGTTCTTCAGCTGGTTAAAACTACACAGAGGCCAGTTTAGACTTGTAGTATATTTAATTACTATGTTGCATCAATGTTTTGGTTTGGTTTGCACATTGGGGTGAATAGGTCATGATTAACAGTGGTAGACCTAACACAACCACTAACAATGTCAGCTGCTCGTTTTAAGTTTCATTTTGAAGAGGAAGGTGACAAGCAAAATAGATCATAACTTTATTATGGGCAATACTATGCTAATGGATGGAATTCAACTCTGGCAGAGATTAACGTGTATGCAGACTGTGAGGATAACACCTACAAAATATATCCTGTGGCATTCTCATCCCCTCTAAATGCTTTATCTTTTGCCAAGTTGTTACTGTAAATATGAACATTTCTTGGTGATTTATCTAATTAAATAAAGGTTAAGATAAAAACAAAAACAAAACCTCAGTATCAGTAATCAAAGGAGTAAATGCCATCAGTGCCCACAGTTTGACTGTAAACAATGAAGTGACTGATCTTGCTGGTCTAAAAGTTGTATTTATCTGATCTAAGTATAAAAATAATCCAAAGTCAGGGGGAAGAACATGATAAGCATCCAGTTATAAGCCCAAAAAGCTTGTGGTTATGCTGCTGCGTCAGTTTATGCAGCATTTCTATTGGATATTGTAGGTTGCAGCAGCGTCACTCCATCAGATTGTCATCCTAACTTTATAATATAATGGTCACATTTTCATCTCAGGCTGGAAAAAAAGTTATTTTTGAGCCTCTATCACTGCACACATATTGTAGTTCCACTGTTTATTGCTATGTCTTGCTCCAGATCAACCCACAATAGACATGGCTAAAAACAGAGCATATTTATATCGATTTATTCTCCAATTTAAAGACACCTAATTATAGTTTTTGCTTTATTATTCACATTGAGGTACATATATGCCACAATCAACAATATTTCTCAGACAGATAGATCATTAAAGTTTGTTTCTGATACAGGGAGTTGAACCCAGGCCACCTGGGTTAAAACCAAGAATCCTAACCACTAGACCATATGGGAGCTGTGATGAAACAAATGTCCCTGTGAGACCAATACCAAAGATTGAAACATTGATCTAGTTTCTAATGACTTCTCTGCTCATGAGAATAATCTAACTGAACTACCTCAGTGGTGTATGTTCTCCTATAGTTCTGTTTATAATAAAATACATGCAAATAAGAAAGGACTATCTAGCGTCTTTGAGCCCAACATGTACTGTTTATCAGCAGACACTGCATTATCTCATCTCTTACAACAGCCTTGTGACTCACTTTTAACAGCGTCTGTAGACGTCACACTATCCCACACAGACTCTCATGGGCCTGGACTCTACATGCTCGGGTACATACACAGTTGGACTAATTATCAAGAAAAACATATGACACCGTGGGCAGACGTGATTTGTCACTTATTCACCTTCGTCTGACTCGCTGTCAGAGTCCTGACTGATGATGTCATTTCTCTGATCCAGCGCTTGCTCAAGGGCCGCCTGGAGTTTCCGAGGCAACAGTGAAGCTTCATCGTCCATCTATAAACATACAAAAACACTGCAGTTAGGAGTCATAAACAACAGTGTTTTCAGCATTGGTTTCAAAGGCTGTGGCTTACAACATGGAACCAAATGTTTTACGAGTGTGTTGAAGGTCAGCGTCTTTTTGTTGTTGCTGGTTTACTAACCTGACGGATGAAGCGGTCAGTTCCCAGGTCGACCATTAAAGCCTGAGACAAGGGAACAAACAGTTCAGTTCAGTTTAGTTTATTTCAAATATGCAACAAAATAAAAGAAATCCTACTTATCCCTTAGAGATAAAAGAGATTGCAAAAAACAAGAAATAAAAATATATACATATACATGAAAACAAAGTATGACTTCATTTACACATTCAAAAAGAAGTGGGAGGAAGTATAAGTAATTTAACCCACACCTTCTCAAAAAACAGTCTATCCTTTAGCTTCCTATCAGCATCATATATGAAAAATCAAATCCCTTGGATTCCACTTATCACTTATCATCTTCACATACACCTACACATACACACCTATATTGACATACTAGAAAAGTAAATAAATAAATACATGCATACATACACACATACATACATCCTTGAAGGCAATGCAAAATGAACACAAAAAATAAACAATAAAACAAAGTGAACAACAACAGCGATCAACCAAAACATAACAAACAAATTTAAAAACACAAAAAACAAACCAATTAAAAAAAATTATTAAAAAAAACTCAAAAACACAGTAATACTCAAACACCTTCTTCAGTTTTATACTGTGTATAAACCATCTCTTTAAACCTCTTTTTAAATTGGCTGATTGTTTTTAAATAGTTGTTTGTAGTAAGTGTTCAACCACCATTTAATTTCTTATATGCAGACTTATATTTCACATTAAGTGATTTTCCCTGAAACTATAAACTGAAGCGTAAATACTGCAAATGTTAACAGTGACTCCCTGCTTTTTTTCTAAAGAAGTTATTCTGTGTCACGGATAGGAGAGAGTTTTAATTATTTCGCAGCCTAATAACATTAAAACTAATTAAACACATGACCTCATTAGACTGAACTTTACATCAAAACTGTTTGTAGTGATATAGAATGTCAGTCAAGGCAAAAAAGAAGTGGCCACACTACTGAAGAAATACTGTTAATATGGGAAAATACTTTGATAAATTTATCAACACACACATTTAACTGTACATGATGAGCAGAAACTCACCTCTTCTACAGGTAGCTCTTTCAGTTTGGGCAGTGAGCTGGACAGCAACCCCACCAGGAAGGGCGTGGGACAGCAGACGATATCCAACATGGAGCCGGGCAGCACCGGGATGAAGGTGTGTTGCCAGGAGAAGGGGTAGAGCAGCGCCACCACTGCATGCATGCAGCTGGACAGAGTGCTGATGATGGGAAACAAAAGGATGCACACTATCAATCACTGTCACGCTCAGACAACACTGCCCTGCAGGGGCCGCACCAGAATAAACTGAGCACGGTCACAACAGGGCAGATGTTTCATTAGATAATCATCACTGTGTTTACCAAAAGGGGAGGAGTGTTTTTATGGTGATGTTTTCCTAAAAAACAGAGCATCATCACAAATTGAACATAATACAACAAGCTGTTTTAATGATTTAGAAGTCATTACGACTGTTACACTCTGAACTATATAGTATTTCCATCATCTAAGCTCTTTTCCCCAAAGTTTAATGACTTTGTGATCCTCTTTTCCCTGAAACAGTTACTTTTATATGAGGCGTAACAGCACAGCTATGTACTCTGGCTTTGACATTTTGTTCTTCCTGCAGCTCATCTAACACAGCTGATGCACCAAAACGTTCCCCAAAAGGATTTTTCAAAAAGATTTAACACTAAAACAAATTCTAGACCAAATGATCTTCACTTTAATCTCTCTCACTCAGCGTTTAACGTCATCGAGTGCACAAATAAAACAGGCTTCATCTTTATTGTGATGTTACTCAGCTCCGTGTGCAGGGGTGGTGTGACTCTGACATGTTGCTATAGTTAAGCTGAAGGCTTGTTGACGCAATACCAACAAGCACCAATATGGTTTAATTTCGACAGCTGTGGTATAACATCCAGATCACAAATAGCTGCCCGTCTTTCTCACGATCCGTCGCTTGTTGACAGTGGCTGACCCTCCTCCCCTCTGTCCTCCACATACTGTCCAATCCATGTACACAAAGAGAGTGAAAATAAACTGTGGGTCCAATCAGAGACACACACACAGCGGAGCACTAAATCAGTATGGATCAAGAACAAGACCTGGGATCAAACATGGTATGCAAACGCAGACCACTTCAGATATATACACTTTTAATGAGGACTGTTTTCCATGATCACTGTCATTAGCAGCAGACAGAACACACACAAGTTACTCCCTTGTACTTATTCACACTAAAACATTGCAGAAATGAACGCAGAGAGCACAAATCTTAGCACCATAATCAGTGTGCTGACAAATAACTTAAACTTTCTTGATTTTTCCACTTCATTCATTCAGGCTGCATGTTTGCCACAGGCCTTTTCATCTTAGCTTCCCATGAGTCAAATTGCCAAGATTAAAATGTGTTTTCTTGACAGAGTAAAATAGAATTACACCAGTGAAAACCCAAAGGCTACAATAACCACAGCTTTCAGACTTTTAAGGCCTTTTCCAGTTCACTCATAACATGAAGCACTTGCAGCTCTGCCTTGGCCGGTCTGATTTCCATTTGCCTGAGGAGGGCTTGATAATTCCTAACAGATCCCGTCTCCTGGGTTTGACGAGTTCCAACAGGGAGTGAAGGGGCACAGATCTCAGAAACCTTCGCCACAGGCTACACGCGGCCCTACACACCACTGATACCAAAAGGATCGATTACATTCATTCCCCAACCGCACACTCCGGGGAGAAGATGAACTTGCTATGAAAACACTCTGCACTACCAGAGGTTGCCACTCAACTTTGGAAAAAGAGAGGGACATTCCCGTTAGTTCTCAACCAAAGCTTTATAAACCCTCAGATCTAACATGGGCCATGAAGGAGAAACATTCCAGCTAGTATGTGTGTTTAGAAATAGGTGAAAATAATGAAAAACTGATTACATTTCAAAAGTAAGTAAGCATTTCTTCCTCTACATTTGACCCTTATCAGCTGTTTTGTGTCCGTTTATGTGCAAATGCAATGAGACGGAGGTGGAGAAATAAATCAATCTCAATGGCATGTGTTCACAAACCTTTAAAACGTTATACACAGAACATACTGTAGCTTTAATAAAACAGATTGTCTTACTGCTTAAGCATAAATTGCTTGACATTTCTGGCCACTCTGAGGCTGTTATAAATAAATAATAATAAACTGTGTTCTGGAAATGTGGATGTTTTTATGGGGCATTGTTTGGGTACTGCATCTATTATATCATGTTTTAATATGTGTATTATTGGTTGCAGAATACATTATGCCCAAGGAAAAATTTCCCCATGGGACAAAAGAGTGACGAGTGGGCGGCTGTGGCTCAGGTAAGAACAGATCATCCAGTAACCAAAGGGTTGGCGGTTCAAACCCTGCTCTGCCCTCGTTATATGTTGTTGGGCAAGACACTTCATCCACATTGCCAGTGCTGTTACTCACACTGGTGGATGAATGCATATGAATGTTTGGTGGTAGAGGGGGCTGTAGGTGTGGATTTGCAGCCAGACCTCCGTCAGTCTGCCCCAGGACAGCTGTTGTTACAAATGTAGTTTACCACCACCAGAGTGAGAATGTGAGAGTGAATGAATAATGGATTCAATGCATTAATAGAAAAGCGCTATATAAATCTAATCCATATTATTATTATACCGTATTGTGTCGTATCATATCGTATCGTATCATATCATATTGTAAGGATATAGCTAAATTATTTACATTTTAGCAGACACAGAGCATTATTAGCTGTCATTTAGAGCTGTCTATCTGTCCCCAAAAAACATTACTTTCTCTGTTTGGTTCTCCACCGATTTCTTAATTAAAAGTCCAGCTTTTTCCCAGTAAGTGGCTAGCCACTGAACATTTAACAAAGAATCCCAGCTTACCACAAATATAACCTGAAAATAGTGCTACACTAGTATAAAGCTAGATTAATAAATTAGAAAACTCAAATACATCTAACAAAAAAAAGAGAAAGAAAATATGAGCTCACATATGTAATTATTTCGACTTATCCGAGGATAAGCGAAAGGGAACTAGGTCTAAGCAGAGCTGTTACGTGTTGAGGTTTGGGAGCTAATCTTGACATATTAGCTCTCTTAAGTCTGCCAGGCCTGGTTTAGTGTGTGTGAGGCTGAATTGGCAGAAACTCCAGGAAACATGGGATCGAAGGGCTTAGTCTGTGAAACTCAAAGGAGGGAAAATTTTAGTGTCCGAGAAAGAGCGAGACAGAAACCTGCATGGCCATATGTTGGCCCACTCTCCTAAAACGGAGCTCAGCGTCTACGGACCCCGGCACGGCTCAGTCTGATTTCATAGGTAGAGGACAAAGAGGATGAGGCTGAGAGGAAACTAAACCACAGCTGTCAGACACCAGCTGTGCTACAAAGCTTCAAAACCCATTCTGTAAGGTTAAAACTCTCCCCAAGCTCAAAATAACAACTAGAGAGAGTGGCAGTGGAATACATATGGACCTATAGCATTTCTATGACAAGTCGGTGTATTTTTATCCGTTTGCAGAATTTTTTCACCGCTCCCTTAGTCCCCAAATGGTTTTCCTTCACTTCCTGTCTATAAGAATCCACAGCCACTGGGTCTTGGTCTCTGCTCTTTGGCTCCACAGAAGGCAACAGCAGGAGCAAATTTATAGTGAAAAATGGCTTCCCAATGGGAAACTCTACACATGTCCTTATTGAAACCACAGTAGCCTCTAGGTTTGATTACAGCCGTCTAGAAAACAGATGAACATGTGCAGGTGTTAGTGTGACCATCTGCATGCAAGTGTCTGCATGGGGGTGTAAACACCACGACAGCGACAGTAATGTAAAAATCAGCTGGTTAGGCTCTGGTATGGGCTGTTCTCTTTGGAAAACAGAAACATTTTAGTTGTTTACAGTGTGGATTTCACTCTTAACTCTAACTTGAATACCACATGGGAAACTGGTTAAGTTGTTAAAAGTGGTTTTGGCTTTGTGCCAGCACTGCAAAGCATGTTACAGAAAATGTTAGAGAATAACCGAGGACCAAATGAAATTAACATGCTGCCATATGCCTTGATTAGAAAAACGGCAGCAGCTGAGGCTATAATTCTACCTGTCTGAGGGTTACAGACACCATTGATCATAATACTGCAGCTGCAAAACATGCTGGTGCTTTACATGCCGTCACTTTCACAGAGCTACGTTATTACTAAAGTGAAACAGAGCAGCACGCTTATTATACACAGGACCTTTTATATTACACCCTCTATCATTCGGTTTAATAACCAGTTTGCTGCTAGCTCAAATTGGGACCAAAGTTAATAAATGAGCTACATTACGGAGGAAACCAGAGTGTCTATGTGGAAATGTAAGCAGCTTGCCGAAGAAAAATGGGTCTGATTAATTTGCCATGGTGGTGAAAAAAAGCTTTCCGAAGCTGTTGTGAGGTCTCTTCCTTCAGACTCAAACACATCTCATCTTTCCTTTATGACCTTATCTACATCAGATGCACGTGAAGTCAAATATTGGCAAACCTTACTGAAATGATGCTGTAATGATTAGTTGGAATCATCTTCACCAATGATTCACATTATGGAAAGTCATTTAGGTCCAAAAGAACAAGCTCACACATTTACTGAGGCATTTCACCGCCATGCCAAGTGATAAATCCTGCCATGTTCACACATTTTGGTAACTGTCCTCTACCACACCCTGAGGACTGACAAAAAACTGTTTACATAAGTCTACAGCGCTGACAAAACTCATTCAGCATCTGCAGGTCAATTGAGTTAAGCAATTATAAAATGACACAGTCGATGATGAATTCATCTGATTACACATCTGACTTGTTATTACAGGCAGTGGATCATCACTTCAAAAGAAACTGCCTGTGCTGACTTTACAGTAGAAGCAACCACCTCCTGGAAAAACACAACAAAGTCCTGACTCTAATATTGCAAAAATGAAGTGAATGCAACATCTTAAAGACGCTGACCCCCCTGAGACCTGTTGCCAAACATGGCTTTCCTCTCGATTCCTCCTTATACTGAATATATGATTCAAGGGAAAGAAACATACATCATGTCCTGTTGGAGGTATTTTGGGAAGAGATTATGCACCAGAGCTCCAGAGGGAGCAACCCTTTTATCAAAGAAGTCATTAATGCTGCAGTCAGGCCCTGTCACTGTTTCCCAAAGAAACCCAAACACAGGAGCTCTGCATGTCTGTGCACATGCTTACACATTCAACTCTATGCACATGCCACACACACAGACTGCACAGACAGACCATAAAGTAAAGAGAATCACACATGCATGCTGGCTGTATGTTAAAGCCACATGATTATACTGTACATTTCATATTTGTAATTTTCATTTTTTTGTTGCTATTTTCTCGTAACGTAATTTGCAGTTTGAAGATTTATTATATGTTTTGTTTAACTGCAGATATTTTAACTGTGACATTTCAGTCCAAAATAATAACATTTTAGTGATAAGCATATGTTTTGATCTTTAACCATTATTTATTTTCTGATTTTAAAAATATCTTTCTTGATTTGTAACTAAACATAATCTTACTTTTAGGCCTGTTCTTTGTCTTATGATCAGACCCTTCTTAATTGAATGATGTGCCTTACACATCTATGTTTTTCTAAATAGATAACATTTTAGAGAAAATCTGGATGCACTATATCATACTAATGCATCATGATAATGTTTTATTGTGACGTTCTTCATGATTCCCACCCAGTTACTCCTTGATGTTATCACCTCGGCTAATGAGCAGCCTGAACTGATTCTCTCAAGAGAAACACCGAGCACTGTCACTAATACGCAGGGAGTGAACGCAGCGTCATAAGTCAAACGGTGACAGTCGAGCCACAGATCACAGAGGGCAGAGTCGCGCACACAGGAAGTGCATTCCTTCCCCTCACAGTCACTGCCCCCCACTGATGTTTGTTTAAACTGGACTCTGATACATGGAGAGATTACTTCTCTATTCCAATCTCCACCCTTGCCTCCAATGCTCCACAAGCACCGTCCTCTCTGCTCTGTAACAAGACGAAAGACTGGGACACCGAGTCCTTGGAGACTCTTCACATCTTATCAGCTCCACCCTTTCTCCTCTGGAAATGACTCCTACTGATGTGACCCACTTTACATGTGTTATCAAAACTGACAGGACTGGCTGTCTAATTTAGAAGCTGGCTGACTCGCTGACTTACTAACCTGTTGCTTAAATCACTGCTGATACTCATCAGTATGTAATGATCTAGTTTTTTCTTTAGTTATGTTTCACAGGTGAAAACAAACTAAAGAGACTTACAGAACATCATAATGTTAATAATAATAATAATATTGACAATAACTTTGTCCAATAAGTTATGTTTGGTAAGTTGTTATATTAGTATACCATTGTGATATTTTATGACAACATTCCATAAGAATATCTTTTCAATTATAATTCACTCAAACAAAATACTTGATTTGTTATTATTACTGTGCATCTGTTTTTTAAATCAGTTTCAGTATATCTTGTATTTATTGTTATTTTTACTACTTTTTAATATATCTTGCATTTGAATCTGCAGAGTTGTACATCACTTTGGGTACACTGTATTGTTTTAAATGTGATTTATTAAACTTGACCTTGGCCAAATACTTTCATAAAAATGTACAAAGAGAAAAAAAGCAACAAAAGCCAAATATGAGGACATGGCAAGTTGTGATTAGTTAAATTTTTCATCTTTTAGTTGAGTTTAGTTTTATATAGTGATATCATTTAAAAAATAGTAACAACATTTGATATTTATATATGTTGTATTGGAGAGAAATGTGATAGGACTCACCTGAGTTTATCAGCCACAAAGATGACTCTGCGCTCCAGCAGCAGAGAGGCAAAGACGCGAATCACCTGCCGTACACTCAGACACCTGAACAGACTGTCGAAGTCTACGTGCTCCAGTCTGGAATCAGTGGGCCGCCTCAGCTCAATGACCTGCACAAACACCAGGAGGAATACTTTAAAGGACTGTAAAGACAAATAGGATTTAAAATACTAAGACTGAACTCCTCTACTAAACAATTTGGCTAAAAATTAATAAATATGTGCGTTGCTTATAAAAATCCTCGTTGTTTATAACATAATGTGAGCAGCCATTATTTTGCGTGCGCACTGCATTCTGGGAAGATAAACGTCACATGGTTGAACTACAGTAAACACGAAGCCAACGTTCAACTGCACAACTTCTGTTACGGAGAAAAACCATCACAAAATGCCTCAGTGTGTGGCTTTTCGTGGCAACGTCCAGTCTAAAGGAGACCGATGGAAGTATCCACAGTAAGAAAAGGAGGAATCAATGTGAGAATACATGTGGAGGAGGACAACCAGGACGAGGCTGTGATCAAGTCATTGTCAAAGTCCATGGCTGGTTAAAGACTCGTTGGTGCTTCGGAATATAAATGACAGCTAAAGCCAGACACAGTGACAAACATTTTCACTCACAAGGAGCATAAACAACCGCAACCGGCGAGAGGAAACGGCAAAAACGGGAGATACTGGACAAATGTGTACGAGTATTACAGATGAACAATGATGAAAACCCACTGGATACAGATAAAAAAAACGGACAGTACACCCGAGACGACTAAAACAGCTGTGAATGTTCAGTGTTCAACTAATATGTATCAACATAAATACAGCTGAGCATATTTGATGGACCAGTACAGTGGGATACTAGCACTAATGCTAATGTACCCATTCAGTTACATATGACCATAACTACTCAGGCAATACATGCAGTTGGACAGGGACAATACTGTCATAAAATGCCGTAATATGTATTTAGAAATGATAGCAGGACAGGCCTCACCTGGAAGTTGTAGGTGAATAAATACCTTGGACGTCAGCAGGTCCGGCACATCCATTTTATTCCACTCTCACCACCTCATGTCTCCCATCGCCTTCACTTTCTTCTAAATATTAGTTCATGTTTTCTTCCTTTTCGTTTTGCGTCTGTGTATGATCCAGTTCAAACTGAAAAGGCTGAACAAACGACTTACTTCGACTGTGAGGTTGTAACCAGCCTGTTTAGGACAACCTCCTTATGACAGTGCCCAGAACGTAAACAATAATGGCTGCGCACAGGGGAAATTCTTTTAAACGAAAATATTCATTCATTCATTCATTTTCTGAACTCCCTTTATCCTCACTAATGTCACGGGGGTCACATGGAGCCTAAAAACAAATTAAAATATATAAAAAAATCCTTAGGAATGTTTTTTGACACAGTTAATAATTATGACTAAATAAATGTTTAAGGACAACATTTCTTATTAGTTGGGGATCCTTTAAAATGAAGTTTGTGTGTGGTGCAGCCGGACAAAATAGCTGGTTACACTGGCGCCATAAACAAGGAAACTCACAGTTAAGATGGCGGCGGTCCTCAGTACAGCACGGCTCCAATGGAAACGATGAAGAGACGTCCTCGATGGAACAGCGCAGTGAAACACAGGTGAATGGCATGTGTCGTTGTCGTCCATGGACCCGTAGTTCAGTCCCCAATCTCCCGAAATACAGCTGGACAACACTACTGATGGACCACCGAGCAAAAACCGTCCGCAGCTAGCCACTCCGTCCGATTAGCTCGTAGCTGTTAGCATGTTGGAGACTCCACACAGTCCGCATAGAACACCGACAGACACTCTGACGTGACCGTAAACGTTGCTGTAAGAGTCACTGGTCGTTCCTAAATGATGCAGTACAGAAATATCTCTAAGTTTAGTGTTTTACCAACTTAATACTGCCGCAAACACAGTGTATACTGCCGGACCGTCCTCTCATCATTTTTCCACCTCTCTCTCTCTCTCTCTCTCTTCCTCTTGCGTCACCTCACTCCCTCACATCCGGTCAACTACTACGTCACATCCTGTCACCTGATTAAGTTATCCAAAAAAATAAAACAAATTTACAAACGTTTGTGTCGTCATTCTTACGAACCTTTTTAAACGCATTTCAACATATTTTCATATACAACAAATATGAATATTTTAAATGGTATTTTCCATAGAACAAAAACACAGGACCCAAATCCTTTTCTTTCCTATAGTATTTATTTTTTTTAATTAATTTATTTATTTGATCAGGGACAATGCACAAAAGACATTAGTCTATGACAAGAAGAGATGCCATGTGCCAGGTTATAGCAAAAGATGCTAGTAATACTGGTCAATAAATTTTAACCCTTTATTAACCTGGATGCTATTTATTAACAATAACCTATTTATTCCTAAGCTATTTTTTAAACATTTAGCCTATTTATTGAATCATTTGTAATTTTTTAACTATGAATTTTAACTGGGTCACATGATCTAAACCGTTAAATACTTGTTTATCCACTAATTCTATCAATATATGTAAATAACTTATGTAAAATACAGTTATTCACCTTTTCATGGTCATCAAATATGACCCATTTGGACATTCAGAGGCTCCGTAGTTACTGTGGAAACACTGTCATCTTCTACAACATTGATTCATCAGTAAAACACATGGAGTTGGATCAATGACAGTGGATGGACACTGGGTTTATGTTCAGTTAATGATAGATTTTGTTGAAAAAAAATCACTTTTTCTTCAGTTTTCTCTATTTCTCAACTTTAATTTCAGCTTTAATGAACATCTACATGAGCAGTCAATTAAAATAGGAAAATACCTGATTTTCACTGAACAAAATGCCAAACACAGAGGTTAAATTATCATAAATGCTGATAAAAAAAAAAAACTGAAGAAACCTAAATATAAAAAACAAAATAATGTGGAAACTGCCACTAAAGTAGTGGTGGGTCTTAATGGGTTAACTACAGTAAGTTCTCCTCTGCACTGGTTTAACATTTAGCATCTTTCCGTTTTAGGCTTTAGTTGAACAATCCACAAATTGCCTGTGTTTATTTGTTTCAGTGTCAGGTTTTTCATCTGCTTGGTCTCCAGCTGCAGCAGGCAGCTGTGCAGCTTTGATAAACTCTCCCCTCCGCCTGAGCATGAAATGGCAGACATAGACGACAAAAAGCTGGAGAACAGCAGATTTATTAGGCACAGCGCTACATTTTTCCCATAGAAGTTAAGGGAATCCCAGAAAGAGTTACAGAGTGAAAATGGAAGTTACTCTGTGTTTTACAAGGTGGTGATTGGGATGTTGTCTTTGTACTGTAAAAGAGGAATATCTGACTTTGATTAACTGGCCTGAATTTGGAATATTTATTTTGAAACATCAGTTTTTACATTTATTAACTTAATAAGACTTAACATTGTTAAGAGTATTTGACTTGTTCCAATAATTTTCATCTATCACTTAAATATTACAACAAATTTTAAGCAATATTTATAACAAAACAAGCAAAATTGTTGGGGGGACGATCCACAGATACAGGAACAATGTTCCATCCAGTATTGTTTACTTGTTTTATGCTGTTTTGCTGATATATATATATATATATAGAGAGAGAGAGTCATTACATCTCATATCACCAAATATATATTGCATAGTTAAAAAAAACTTACTGTGAAGACTGAAATGAGTATTTTCTGCTCAAAATAAGCATTTTAACATTCTAGAATGCTTAAATAATATTGTCTTATTTTAAGAAAACTTGATAAGTGCAATTTTCTTACTGAACTCACAGATGATTTATTTGAAATAAGACATTTTAACCCAGTAATTAGTTTAATTTTCTTAATTTTGTACAGTCCTGTTTTGTGTTTGTTTTTTGCAGTGTACAGTTTATTTTGCTGTGGTCAAAATATTAGTCATTCATTGCAAAAAATTATTTCTAAGAAAGTGAAAAAGCCTTATTTCAAGAATATTTGTCTTATTTTGCATCTAAATAGGGAAAGAAAAGCTTGCTAAGAAATTTTTTAATATTAGAAAAATATTCTTATTTAAAAATAAATCAAACTTCTTCTTAACTCTTTCCCCATTGAACACCTACTAGGAACAACCCATTATATGTTGTTAGTTCTACCCATGAGATATTTTATTTTTTTGGTGTGTTGTTTCTTTTTCCAATGGCTACAATTATCAGTTCTTTGGCAAACTTTGGGAAAAAACAGTGAAAATGTGTTGTTATAATTAAAAAATATATATTTTTGAAAATAAAAAAAAGTAAAAAAAAAATTAATGTTTTGTAATTTTTTAAATGTAAAAGCAAAATTAAAAAAAAAAAAAAAATTAAGAAATAAAGAAAAAAGTTTAAAGAAAAAAGAAAATTGATCACTTGGTTGTCTTATTGGTTCTATCACGGCCTCTGTTACTTTTGAAAAAGCAGAGCCTATTCTAATGGTCGTCAAATCATGACTTTAGTGAAATAACAGATGTCAAAACTCACTTAAGGGTCTGGAAGGGGTCGTCAAATGTCATCTTTATGGGGGAAAGAGTTAATAAGATTTCCCAGCTGATATCAAGGTGATTTTATTTCTTGTACTAAACACTGCTTCCTAAAATTCTACCATTTTTTCTAGTTTTAAGGCACATTATGATTCTTTTTTAGTTGATAGATTTCTTTTGTTGTTGTTTTTTTTGCTTGTCTTAAGAACTCTAGCCAAGTTTTTTTTTTTTTTTTCGTTACTCCATTGGCCTTTTTTTTTGCTCCTCATCTCATCTCATCTCATCTTCTTCCGCTTATCCGGGACCGGGTCGCGGAGGCAACAGTCTAAGCAGGGATGCCC
>JAPTGZ010000018.1:38834125-38845477 GCA_029814645.1 Fowleria isostigma
TAATAATAATTATTATTATTATTATTATTATTATTATTATTTAAAATTTTCAAACAAAAAAAAAACAAAAAAAATAAAAATATTTTAAAAAGTAATTAAAAAAAATTTAAATATTCATTCTTTCACTCATTTTCTGAAAAATTAAAATAATTAAAAGACATAAATAAAAAAACAGAAAAAAATGATAAAATTAAGAAGAAGAAAAAAAGACAAAAGAAATAGAGGGGAAAAAAATAAAAAAATTATTATTTAATCCTTCTGGTTGCCCTAGTATGGGCTGTGGTCATCTCCACCTATCACAGCATCTTTTACATTTGAAAAAAATGGAACCTCTTCCAATGGTTGTCAAATCCCATCTTTAGTGATATAACAGAGGTGGCAAAACTCATCATTAAAGGTACGGGGGGTCGTCAAATGTCATCTTTATGGGGGAAAGAGTTAAGACATAGATCTGACTGGTTGAGTTCCCGCCACTGGGCTGCAGTTGTATGTGAACGCTCTGATCAACTTAAAGAGTGTGAAGGGTGCATGGCTTCATTCAGTTTTATGCTGCTGGTATTAACATGAACAGCTCTTACCTCATTTCCTGCACCAGGCAGAAAGGTCTTTACTTTGATGATCTTCCCTGGCGCAGGGAAGGGAGACTCCATCAGGCTCCTCATGAAGGGGTACACCAGGGCTGCTGAGATGCCTCGCCGTCTCTCAACCTCATCAAGAATCTGAACATGCATGGAAAGAATACTTTATATAATATTACCAACAACCAAAAGATATCTGCTGATATGCAAGTCTAGGGTTTTGTCTACACCATGTCAAATTCATATATATATATATTACCATATATATATTACCAATTGTCTAGAACTCTATACACATTTTCTGTTTTTGAAAAATAGAAAATTCATTTCTTTCCATGCCTGCATGATTGGAAAATTCCACCGAGTGTGCCTAACTGCCTGTTTTAGTCCAAGCTGCCTCCTGTCTGGAAAGTTGATCGGAGAATCACTCGTTTTTAAGGTCATATGATATTACCTCCCTTGTTCTTTCTATCCCTCTGTTTATCTGTCTGTCTCAGTCAAACTCTAATGTCCTCGCCCATTTACCATGAAAGACTGACTGAAAAATATACTCATTGTGTTTTAGTCTCCACTTTGCTGCTGCACCAGTTTTAAAATAAATGTATCTACAGTAAATAACATAAAATGTCACACCATGAAAAGCTAGACTTGTTTAGTAGTAAATGATTCATATTTGCTATTTCAGGTGGCAGGTTATCAGAAGTTTTTTTAGCTTTCAGAAAGCTCGCCCATAGTCTCACGGGAATTCATAGTAGACGCTGTGCTTATTTACACCCTGTCTTTGAAAAATGCTATTATTTTATTTTCTTGTCACATAGCTGCCATTTTACAGCCTTGAATTTGCTTTAACAAGTAATTAGATAAGGCTGAAAAAGTCAAACAAAGTGACAGTTCTGCTTTGTGTTAGCACCACAACAGACAAAAGTGAAAGAAAACGATTAGTCTGGGAAATCAGAAGGCAGAAAAAAAAGAAAAGAAAGATGCAAGGTTTACAAATGAACAGGCGTTGAACAGAAGGTCTGCTGAAAGTCATTTACAGCTTCACCACACACACACACACACACACACACACACACACATCTGACTGTGTACATGTGTTGGTGTGTGCATGCGTGTGCATGTGTGCAACAGTGTGTGATGCTGAGCTCACCGTGGAAAACAAGTCAAAACAGCCCAGTCTGCTTATGACACAGTACACCTCTGGAAGTCGAGGTCCTTTCCCACTTGGCTATAATGAAAGAAACAGAGACGAATTAGACATAAGTGTCAACAGTCATCAGCCATAATAATGATCTAGTTGGGTTGTGTGTTAAAGCACATAACAACACTTAAAAACCCTTAAAGTTGTAAAGAGGTGTGGCCAAAAAGAGTAAAAGACTTCATTTTCTATACATAAAAGAAGAAAGATGAGAGTTGTGCACTCATAAGTAGTTTAAATACTGAAATCTTTTATCTAGGTTGTCATCGAAGGTTAAAGTCTTTCATGTGGATAGAAAGTTTTTAAACACAGGTGGTTTATCTGTCTGGGCTGATCGTATCTATCTTCCTCAGTTCACTCATGAACCATTATGTGCTCTAAGACACTATAGAAACACAGACAGAGCCACTCAAACACACAGACACAAATGAACACAAGCACTCAACAAACGCCAATTCACTTGTCCATATTAGGTATACAATTTTCTCCTCTTGTTTCTCCTCCGCTTTTCCAAATGGATGATTAAATCAACTATGTGCTGCTTGATTCAAGTCCTCAGGAATGCCTTTCTGCTGCCAACCACTGGACAGACAGCAGGGAGGAAGCAAAGTCACTGAAGGAGAACAGCTCACCTCTTCCTCCACCTTCATTAAAATCTGTTACTATAAAGATGAATATCAGATCAACAGGGGCTATCAGAAAAAAAACTATGACAAAGAACTGTCTTTTTTAGAGACTTTAAAACAGGTCTGTTTGATGTCTGGTACATATACATAGACAGCTGTAAAGACACTCCCTGTAAAACCTCTGAGAACGTACACAATGTAGTACTGTAAACATACTCAGAAATACCAAATGGCAAACAAAATCACCACAGCATTCACAGAATCCCACACAGTCATGCTTGTTGGCCACAAACTAAAATGGAAGCTCAACAAAAAAACTTCAAAGTCTTCTCCAGCCTCATTATAAGAAGAAAATGCTCCAGAATGACAAAGTTCGGATTTTTCATGGTTTTTCTTTGTCTTCCTTCCCCTGAGAAACTCTTGTTAAATTGAGTATGTCAATTCAGACCAGATTTCTTCTACAATTATGACATTCTTGAGATTTTCTACAATTTATGCCTATGACTAAATGTTTGCAGCATCAACACTAAAAGAAAAACTTATTCTGTCACTTCTGTAAGGTATAATGTTTTGAATTGTTTCCTTTCAATAACACAGTTGCATAATTACTATTTCAGCAATGTAACTTAATGCACCTTTGTCCTATAGAAATGCTGTCACAGATGATTGTGTCCCTGTGCAAATCATGTTTATTTCTTTTACTTATTCTCCTCGTGAGAGCACAACAAAGTCATACAGGTCTCTGTTTGCCAATGCTAAGCCGATGTAAGGGTTGTGCGCTAAAGAGGGCATTTGACAACATTTATACTTTGCCGTTGCTTTTCAGCTGCCACAGGAAAAATACATCACATGGTAAAAAAATAAAAAGGGCTGTGATAACAAACAGTGCCCAGCAGGATGAGGAGCTGAGCAGTGGCTTACCAGCAGGCGTCTGCAGTACCCAAACCTCCTGCTGCCATCCTCTCCAGTCAACATGAAGGAAAAGGTCTCACTGTCGCAACAAGCAAATATGCACAGATGAGAACCAACATAAACCACACATGTAGATACACGTCCCAAGCCACTGATAAATGTTCATAGTATACTATAAAACAAGCTTCATAGTCTATGCATTTGAAAAGTGACAGTAACATACACAATGTAAATGTTTTAGGCAGTACCTGCCGTACTCGGACACAGGACTCCAGTCTTTTGCGTCCGGGAAACAGAATTGAGGAATGGCTTTGAGCCTCTGCTCTGCCTCCCTCATCTGCTTGGTGGGCCTCTCCAGCTGTGAAAGGAGAGGAGAGGTACAAAGTTCAAAGTTCAAGGTCCGTCATTTGTCACACATGATGTCTCATAAGTGTAATAGACTCTGAAAAGAAAGAGGAGAGGAGAGGAGAGGAGAGGAGAGGAGATGAGAAACAAGAAGAAACGAGGAGAGGAGGGAAGAAACGAGGAGAGGAGAAACGAGGAGAGGAGTTGTCTCCATTGGCTCGTTCTGTCCTCCTTTTTTAAGATCCCAATGGATTTTAGAGAGACCAATAAATGATTAACATGTCTCCATTCAAGGTTAACCATTTGCCCCACCAATCCTCATCAGTGCCACAGCCTAGTGAGTGTGTCCCTAGACATGTTTCCAAAGGGACAATTCAACTGAACTATGTCTTAAATAACTTCCGATATATAAAAGCTGAATGACTTCATGCCACATAAATCTGGTTCTGTTAAAATGTCAGCAGGCTCCCAGGAATATTTATGTGATACAATACAAATTTTATTTGCTAATATGTTTCTGTCTTGCCAACAAATAGCATACACATTCATGAAAGAACGTTATATATGGGAACTTTATCATTGGCCTTAACATTTATAGTATCTAAATATGATTTCACTTATTGACATATCAGTTCATTCTTCTCACTCTTTTGCCAAACTTTTATTATTACAGTCTCTTATCTTAGATATCACTGCTTCCACCAGTCATCTAAATCTACAAAATCTCTATAGTACTGTATATTCTTTAAACAGGATCAGCTCTTATCAGCATTTAACATAATTATATTGTGGCTTTGACCCTACAAATTACAAAATGTCAAATCTAATTTATTAATTATGTCAGGAAAGACTGAGTCTCTGGTTAAGGCTCTAGTTTGTGTTAGCATGAACTGAAAACAATCTTCAAATTGAAAGGCAGGAAAATTGGATTCATCAATCTAAAACCTTCAGTATACTTTGGACCACGGTCAGTGGTGACGTAGCTGTAAGTCATAAACTAAAAACATGTAGGGCCACTTATGTGATGCTTCTGTGTGTAACACATGGGCTTTTTCTTGTTATATCAGGTGTAAAAGTGATAGAAGGACCAACAGTGGGATTTCTTCATTACTGTCAAGCCTTTACCTTTGGGAACTGATAGGTGACCTCTGGAGAATAGGAGTTCTTGCTGGGTTTCTTTTTCAGAGAAACTACCACAAAATACTCAAAAAGTTCTCTCTCCTGCCACTCAATGAGCTGCAGCTCCAGTGTGCGGTAGCTAGGGGCCCGTCGGAGGATCGACTGCAGTTTCAACAGCCTCTGGGTGTGAGCTGAAGATGGAATGAAGCATTAGTCAATTTCATTTTTCTCCAAATAAAAGTTGGTAAGTCAGTCACAATGTCATATTTTAATGTAATTCACTCACAATAGTGGATTGGGCCAAAATTAGACAAAAGGAAACTCCTGTTAGGATCATACATAAATATAGATGTGTTTTAAATGCCATAGGTTTTAGTTAGATTTGATTAAAGACTGATGTGGATCTTATAAGGCTAATATGACGCAGTTTGGAGCAAGAAAAAGCTGATCGCCCTGTATTCCCTCTCTTTAAAAAATAGATGCTGTCAGAATTTTCTTGAACTTTATTAGAACCTTGATATCTGCTGTAGGACAGAGAAACTTCTATTTTTTGACCAATTATCTTCTCTTAAAATCAGTAATTCCAATTGAGATGATGAACTTAGCCTTAAGCCACTATGAGAGCCAAAGTCTCTTGGTACATATTGGTTTGGGAAACATCCTTAACCTGTCTGTCTCCCATTTCTACGGTCCATACCAGAGCTGAGAAAAATATGACAGAGCTAACATGACCTCACTCCTGGACATCAGACGAATGTTGTGGTCTCTCACCTTTGAACCTGTCATCAGAGTCACTCTCACTTTCACTGTTGTCATCTGAAAGCCGACATGAGACAGACAAGAATGTCTTTCAAAGGTCAAGGGCCAATTTCACAAACATATTTACGTCATGAGAAAGACGGAGCTAGAATGCTCTGTGGTTCACTGAGGCGTAGGTGTTTACCCACTCACCAGTTCATGAAGAGCGTAAAAAGAACCTTTACCTCTCAGAGATGCTGTCTCAATGTTGGACATGGACAACTTCTTCAGCCTCTTCTTCCCACGTTTAGTGCAGTAAATGGAGTTAATCCTCTGGACCAGCTGTGGATGAAAGAAAAAAATATTCTCTGTTGGGAATCTTAAATTTAGTTTCTTTTGATTGTAAGTATTGAGAAGAGTGTCCTTGTCCAAAAGTAACAGCATGTACTTTAAGGGTTGCTTAGAAATAAACCTGAAAAGCTTCAAAGAGACTTCTTGAGGAAAAGCACTTGCAAGAGCCAAAACCTAAGCAGCAATTACACACGTTCAGGGGCAATGTGTTGTAAAACATCCAAACTAAAGGCATTATAAGTGATCCAGAGCTGCTCCTCTCTCAACTGAATCTCCGCAGAAACCTGAGCTGGTCTAAAACGCAGGATAGACTGAGACTGGAGACAAGATCTGCTCTGACTTAGCGCAGGTGTTTGTGTAGGATCTGTGGTATGTACCTTGGGGATCCTCCAGTGCCTGTGTGAGGCCAGAGTATCACTGGTGCCACATATACTGTCGTCCAGCAGGCCACAAGGTGAAACAGGTGAAACACCCATCTGAGGGAGAAGCAGCATGTCATCGTGGCTGTGGCGTTTGGATAACTGTGAGATCCGGTGGCTTTTCCTGTCGCAAGGGCCAGTCAGGCGCAGGGACTGGCTACTGGGTTTGGAAGGCAACTAGTAGCAGAGGAAACAAACATAGGTTCATTTCACTGTCACAGTCAATTAATTCAGCATATTCTATTTTAGGACACTAATACTATTGTTTTTTTTAATAAAATAATATTTAATCCCCCTTTTTTTTTTCAGGTGCAAGTGAATAGTCTCTCAGCGTTAATGTGCGGAAGCCAAATCTGCAGTCTGGGCTTTCTGTGGAACATCAACAGATGTAAACACATCAAACTGTTTCCTGTGGTACCACAAATGAGATGTAAGGAGAGCTTGTCCAGGAATCCTCACTGACACCCAGCGAGGGGATTCACTTCACCTCAAGGAAAAAAACATGACAATCCCACCAGGTTTAGATTGTACCTCAGGTGGAGAGTTCAGCTTCCTGTCCATAGCGGTCCACGATCTGCTGCTCTCCGACAGACAAGACTTCCGACCCAAACTCCTCCGCTTCAGGTCAACATCCTCATATGGATTCTCCTTCTCTGTGGGGATGATATTCAGTTTAGCTCAAACTCAATAGTAGCAGTAGAGCCAGCATCTGTCCACAGACAGACAGAGCCTGTTGTTGACAGAAGACAGAGAATGCAGGGGTCGGGGGGGCATACGGGGGGCAGTGAAGGGTGTCAGGGGCACCACAGGGCCTCCCTAAAGCCTGAACACAGATGAATCATAAAAGGTAAGTCAAAGGTCTCTAGCTACTGGCTCAAATGAAAAAAAAGTTTTGAACTTTTTCCAAAACAATTACTATTGGCACTGGGCCCCATCAGCCCCTATGGGCCCAGCTGAAACTGCTGGACACAACACCGCTGGTGAGTCACTGTCCAGAAATGCAAACTGTCTGCTGTGAAACATGACGGAGAAGGTCATCTTCCTCTACTTCTTCTAGTAAGTCTGAACATGCAGGTTGTAGAATTAAATAACTTTTGAAGTTCATCTTAATGTCATATATTACAATGTGCTCAGTTTCATTACAGGCATAATAAAACTGCATACTTGATAAAAAAAAAAAAAAAAACTGGGACAGTCCCCCATAATAAACGGGAGGGAACAATGCTGTATGCTGTAAGGCTTAACAATGACTTAAAAATAGCACATATTTGTAAAGGAAAAAGCAGGAAAATAAATATGTTTCATCCCTTGACATGTTGTTCTATAAAATATGACATTGCTAATATCTGGTAATCCAAAGGCCACAAGTTAAACTAAGGCTGTCTCAACTTTTACATTACTTTAAGGGAAAAAAAAGGATCTTCATCATGACAGACTTTGCCACTGAAAGCTTCATACATGCATCTCAGTGAAAAAAATAATGGCAGAAAAGGAAAGAATAGGAACATACTGCACAGCTCCCACTGATGTCACCTGGCAGACGGCCAACTTAAATAAAGAGAAAACTTGTGTAACACCACAGTCCATGTCTATTCAGACATGTGCTCTGAGAATAGCTTTTTGGCAGGGTCTGAAAAAGGTTGTGAGAAAGTGAAGAAACCACACTGAAGAATAAAAACAGAGCCAGATGGCGTCAAAATGCATGAGGGGAACTTTTAAAAGAAAGAAAAGCAGTGCTATCTCTCAATAGAAAGGAAAAGAACAAAATCTGTTTGGTGGTAGCTGTGTCCCTTCTTCCTGAGCAACCCAATGAACTCAGGATTTAAACAATGACTAAGTGTGTGTGTGTGTGTAAACATTAACCTACACACACCGCTTTGTTCAGTTATCTATTTTTAGGTTAATTATTGAAAATTGTTTGAGGTAAATGCATACACTCATGAAGTCAAAACACACCACTAGAGATAATTAACGCATTTTGTTTTGTCACACAGTGAATGAGATCGCTAGAGTGATTTTCTGTGCATCATTAAAGCTGAAGAGTTGAACAAGAGGGCTTAGTCTGACCCCATGTTGTGTCACTACTCCATTAAAATGAAGTAGTACTGTAATGAGAGCCTGCTGGGAAAATGATATGTCTGTATGGCTGCTTATGTACTGGAGGGTACTAATCTATTCCTCTGATTACAAGCATCCACATCTCTCTTTAACACACTCCCAGACACACAGTATTATGGAGGGAGTGGACACACCTCGACTGCACACTGTGATTGTACATTTCTGTGCACACAATGGACTTTCTGGGTAGGGCAAAAGAACAGAGCAAACATACCAACAATGTCAATATCAGCTTACCCTAAAGTGGACAGGCTACGGTATAAATGCCTGGTGCAAATAGTGCAACGTGGGAAAAATAGGTTACAGCAATGGAATAACACTGAGCACCACAAATACTATACAGTGTTTCTATCCCGGGGACAGTCTGCTTGTGACAAATTTAAGGTTAAAGAGGACATGAAAAAAAAGGGGTTTTCTAAAAATAATGTTAAACTATTAAAATGCACACAGATATCTAGACCTGAAATAAGCCATTTGTGACATCACAGCTATACAAATGCCACCTTAAACCAGTCCTCAAGGACCCACTGGACCCAACAGAACCAGAAACCCTGGGATGATTTATGAGGATGTCGACATAATGCTATCCATGGCAGCAACGAGAGACGGGTGTAGACAGAAGTCCATGTGACTTTAAAGGCGGAATCACCCATTTGGAACAGGCCTGAAAACCAGGGCTAAACAGACAGTACAATGAACAATATGTGAGGAATTATGAACTCAACCTAATCCACACTCTGAGGACCTCTCAGACTTTAATTAAGTTTGGAAATTGGATTCAATATAAACCCTTTCAATTAAATCTAAGTATGTAAAGCACTGCCGTCATTTTGCACCGAAATGACAAAATGTGTATTTGCCTGATTAAGTATGAGATTATTTAAAGGTTAAAGGTATTTGTAGGTACCACTCAGACTGCAGCAATAAACCCCAAGAGGCTGTGGTTTGAGGTGATTTTAGCTACAGGGTGTTGTTGGGCACAGAGCGAAGTCACTGTTCTTCACAGTGGCACAAACTGATGGGACTTTTGTTTTTTCCATTGTGGTGACTGTTAAAAAAAAATACTCAGATGTTCAATGGCAAACCAGGTCTGAACATAGCATACAGACAGCAGCCGGCTGAGCAGTCCCTGCTTTGTTTCATTAGTTGTCGTCCATTTTGATTTACCCAGTAAATCCATATTCAGTCTTAACAGTCTGTTGCTGCAGTGTGGCTAGACGTACGTGTTTAGGGAAGGTTTTACTGTGGAACAGTGCTGTCAGGTAAAATTTAGTGAAACTGACAGGTGAATCATAGCTGTACTGCACAGGTAGTCATTCAGCTGCCTATAAACATATCACTCACCATATTATAGAGCACTATATTTATATTTTATCAGCTACTCAGCTCCAAAGTTCCCACACAGTTCCCTAATATCACAAAGTAGCATATAGGAGTAATCCCTCTGTATAGTTCACAAATGATTTGCATTTTTTTAGGTAAACATGTGATCTCAAGCATAAGTGGCAAAAATGCCACTGTGTTAGTCTAATGATGCCAATATGTTAACACAGAGGCCAGGAAATGAGTGGGGACTTGTGGTTTTTGGTAGAAAAAGCTTGTTCAACAAGGCTTACAGAGGGACAAGACATGAGTCATTTCCACTGCTCAGTCTGCCTCTAGATGAATTATCTGACCTGCAAACCACTGTAGTCATGAGGACCACTGCTCTCTTCTGCTGGTCTTGATTGGAAACCATCTTTTTAAGTAGCTGGAGCACTTTCAAACTCACTTGGAGACAATGTCTTTGTCATGAATAAACAGTCTCTGGCAAAACTAGCCCTGTGGACTGAAACCTCTTCACTCACACTGCTGGGTGAACAATGGGGGCTTTGTTGGCTTCCACATTAAATCAGTCATGCCCTTACAGTCTCTTCCGTACATCCTTGGCTTTAATAAAATGCTGATGAGCGCTGCTCTGAACAGTGATTCAAGAAAACATGGCTTCTGTGGCTTCTGTGCATGTAGAAATACCATGGGACATTGCAACATGTGCATAGCAAAGAAAAGCATCTATCCATCACTTGGTCATCATTCTGCATCTTGCAACATTGCAAATAGTTTGGTATTGTATTCCAAATCCTAGATTCATCATGACACACTTTAGTTAAAGATTCTGTGACACTTATAGTTATATCTACTATATATATATTTAAGCCTTCTGTAATATTATTGACAAACTGAAGAGCACAGATTTGATTTCCCATCACTTCTGCCACAAATTCCTCATATCACACTCAAGACGCAAACATCAGCAACATCAGCAAATCTTCTGATTGCCCAAACACAGATCAGCCTACAAGGCAGCTGGTGTCAGATTTAGACATAGAGCTACTTTAAACACATGATAAATATAGTAAGTTAGCAACAGTTACAACTGCGTTCATCATTTACTATCCTCATCCATCTCTGCACTGACGAGCTCATTAGCTGTTAACCTGCCCCCTGCAGTTGAACTTGAGGTAAATAAAACACTAACATTGGTGACGTCTTTGCTCTTCAAAATTGTCTCTCCTCGTGTCATAACATGCACAGAGCTAACAGGACATGTTCTAATAAAGCATACACAAACAGTCTTCTAACCGTTAACGACAAAATCATGAGCACATCCACACACGTAGATGACACATGACAAGTTGAAATCAGTCTCCAAAAGTAAAATCCATCCACTGGTCTGCAATGTGTCTCTACTTTGGAAGGCTATTCAGTAGTTTAGATGTATACATTGCCTTATTGGACCTAGCTTCAGAAAAGTATGAATGATAGTGAGAAACAAATACATTTTTTCCCTGTTTGAATGGTGTCACATTTACATACATGATGCAGAGTCGCGGAAATAATATCAGACTATCCTGTGTTTTCTTCAATTTCTTGTTCATTTTAATGCCTGGTACAACTAAAGGTACATT
>JAPTGZ010000018.1:38847336-38867715 GCA_029814645.1 Fowleria isostigma
CCATGAGAAAACCGGTCGGCTGGCCAAGCTAGCATCAGCTGATAGTTTACATTATAGCTCTATTAGCTTTGCTTTGTTTTAGTCAGAAAACAGCCATCTGAAAAATAAAAAAAACAGAGCATGTACCAAAGATAATAACATTACATATTAACGTAATACCTTCATTAGCCTCATAAACAAACTCACCTGTTGAAGAAATGCTGTGATTTCAACATCAACCTCTATTTTTTTATTTGAAGCTGTGTCTTCTGGTCTTTCTTTGATTTAAAAAAGTTGTTTTGTAATGGTTCTCATCTCATCTTGTCACTCTCTGATGCTTTGGCCCTATCGCGATAGTTTTTCCTCATCATGGAAGACAGAGTGACTCACTACTCCCCCTAGTGATCACATAAATCTGGGGTAAATATATTCAGTTCATATGTCTACACATACACCAGCATCTTTAGCACAGCTTCAGAGCTCTTTAGTCTCAACATAAGTATGAGTATAGTGTCAATATGTGTTTAGTGTTTAATATTATAACCTCAAAATAATAAAAGTAAAAACTCAACATGGACTTATAGTGAATATGACAAACTACCATGACTCTACTGTACAAGGAGAGCAAATTTATGCATAAATAAACATGACTGTAAAGATATTTATTCTTGAAACTATGTAAAAAAAAACAAAAAAGGTATGTTTAATTTACAAAGCTGTGGTTTATAAGTGCTGTTGAAAACATACACACATGTCAAATAAGTCATAAGTGACACTAAAATAATTGCATTTAGGTAGAGGTAGCAGCAGATCATCACATGACAGCCCAACCCATTAGAACCACAATCTTCCAAGATGGATTTCCTCAAGAAACATCACAAAGTAAATACTGTAATACTGCCAAATGTGCCAATACCAATGATAGGAGTTGACAAATTATACTGTAGAGAAAAACCACAAAAACACAATCTTCAGCTGAAATGAATTTACTCTGTGTCGTACTCAATGTGTTGTACTTTCATCACGCACGGTGGTGTATGTTCTTCATAACTGTAATCACGGAGTGTTTTCTGAATTAGCTGCAGTGTTAATATGCACCTCTTTCTCAAAGCACAATGATCAAGGGTCATGGGTATTGTAGTACTTAGAACCAGCTGGCATGTCAAACACGATTTCTCAGAAACAAAGTTGAAGTAATTAAAGCTGGCTGATGCAACAAGTCTGTAGGAGGATTAATTTTCCAGGACTCTTGTGTTTCTATGGTGAGAAATATTGAGGAAGTCATTAAATGGTGATTCAGTGATTCAGTGTGGGGAAAAAGGTTTCCAGAACTGGCCACTCAGCCCACTTCACAGCTGTCGAACTCCACTCTGCTTCTCCCCTTTTCTTCTCCATGTCTCTTCAGGTGGAGTAGGAGGACATCTCTCATGGCCTTCTCAGCTTTCTCTCTGCTTTTTTAAAGTGTCCTGTCTGTTGCACAGTGATAAAGTCCAGGTCATAAAGGAGGCACTTGGTGGAATAATAGAGTGGGCTTGTGGAAGGCCTTTGGTGTGACAGCAGTATAGTGAAAAAGAACAGAGTACCACCGTCACCATACAGTGTTACTGTAATGAGTTTCTGTGGAAGGCCAAGTAGAACTGATAATGTGAAAGCCACAATGCCGATCTTGATAATTTTGGATTAACATATTCTTTTTTTTCATTCTGTCCCCTCTATTACAAGGTTTTCTTACAGAGGCAGACCAACCAATATACTCTATATATTAAAATAGTGGGTTTATAATCAACCTGGAGCTGGGTGAAATGACAAAAAATGAAAAGTTTTTGTTTTTTCATTGTTTTGAATGATTTTAATCAATATGAACATACAGTTGCAGGAAAAAATTTTTTATCACCCTATGTTTTGTTTTGTTTTTTTTTTTCAATTTCTTGTTCATTTTAATGCCTGGTACAACTAAAGGTACATTTGTTTGGACAAATATAATGATAAGAACAAAAACAGTTTACTAGAGTTTAATTTAAGAGCTGATATCTATCCAGTTTCCATGGTTTTCTTGATAATGACCAAAATCACATAAGTTAGCTATGACATTGCATTGCCAAAACAGTGCTTTTAGAAATTCCATGCTTTCTTTTCTGTCTGTTTTAGTCACATGATACACACATGAGTTAGGACTTGATTGCATAAGTATTGTTTTTGATGACTTTTGATGGTCTAAAATTTTTTCCAGAAGTCAAAGTCACAGTTTGTGGCAAAATCTTTAAAATAACATCAAATAACATCATTTTCTGTACTTTTAAAATTATCTTACAATACAATACTTTTTTTTTTATTTCTGAAATAAGATCCATAGGCACAACAAGAAGGGGAGTGGGACTTCAGCTCTATATAATATACCTTTCTTAGATTTCCTGACTGCTTTGCTATTAGTAACTGAAAACAGGGTTGTTTTTTTAAATACATCACAAGATGCAGCTGTTCTGCTCCTGATCTGATCCTATTTTGTCTAGAGGCCATCTTGTAGTAGAGGTGTTACATAACTGCAGTACTGAGCGAGTTCAAGATATTTACAGCTATTTCACCCAAAAGAGTTTAATCTAATGCTCAAAATACAATAAGCCAAAAGTCACTCAGTAGCGTACAATTCCGCTACACTAAGTATGTACTGATGAAGCCTTCTGACCTGCAGCTGAGCTGGACAGAAGGTTGGGGGTAATTTTGCTGGTGGAAAGGAATTTGGCTCTTTAATATGTCACATTTCACACAATTTATCTCAAAGAACCAGTGAGTTGATCGTGCTGAAGTACTATTCACCTCTTAAGACTAAAACATAAATAATTATAAAGTTGCATACTTTAGAAGTGGATGACAAGTGTAAGGGGCATCCAGTAAACAAATTACTTACCCTATATTTTAAATGTAATTTGATTGAACAAAGATTCAAAGTAGAAATGTAATTTTAATGTAATTATCATCACCTTCAGTCTATAATTGCCATATAATTATTCAAACATGTTTTTATCCAAAAAGCTAAAAAAAAAAAAAAAAAGCTAAGCTAACTAATATACTAAAACCTGAAAAAATTCTCAAATTGTTCTGTGACCCACCATCAAGTCCACTGTCAGAAAGCTCATGTCTCCTATATCTATTTTACAAAAAAAATCCTTGTATCATCAATATAATGTAAGAGTGGCTAAACCCTTTAACTACCAAGAAAAACCCTGATGAAAACATTATTTTGTTTGCATTTCTTATTCACTTGGGTGAATAACTTCTAGATTATTTTTTTTAGATACTTACTGTCAACTTGGAAAGTGTCAAAAATTACTTTCTAAGTTAATTCTTTCAATATATTCATGATGCACTACTATGAAATGTTTAATATTTGCAGCAATAGATGAATAGAAGTTTTGATTTTATAATAAATAATCCATTATTTCATATTGGCTTAATTTTTCTACTCTTACCATAAAGACACAACCATTTGGTTGAACTTTTCTTTATATATTTTTTTTAATTATTACATATCTAATTTAAGATTTTTTTGTGGTATCAAATAATATACTTGTGTTCATGAAGGCCTTTTATATTATGATATTCAAAAAAAAGGTATTACCGTAATATCTTTCATATTTTCATCAAGAACAATCAAAATGTTTTTAGTGATTTTCATCAATTAGGTTCAGATAAGTTAGGCACTTCACGTGTTGAAATATAGTGACTCAAGATGTGCTGAACCATATGGTTGAGCAAGTAGTTAAAGGTTAAGTCAGATAGACCACAAAATAAAAGGAGACCAGTTACCAATTTACTTACCTACAATGTCCTCATAGGCATTTTCCTCTAAAGTGCTTTTGGAATTGGGTCGACTCCGTGTCTCTGCAGTTAATGTGCCATTCTCTGTAGGTGAGGATGGGTATGAGGATGGCAGGCTTGCAGCATCCTCTGACTCACACGACTCTCTGAAAAGAAATGCAGAAAATTAAAACAGGTAAACATAGAGACCAGCATTACACCAAATAAAGAAGCAATAAGAGCCAGTATCCAGCCAAAAAGGTAGAAAAAGAAAGAATCCAGATGTAAAGTTGTTCAAAGACTGCTCAGGTGACTTCTACTGTTTAGAAAAATAAGTTCAACATTTTGTTTTTATATAATCTAGTAACTCAGAAGCTGTGAAGTATTAAGTAGCTACTTTTTAGAGGTTACAGTGACACCTTGCTCAATGGCATGTCTGATAAGTTCCAAGTAAACATGCAGATATCTTACTACTTCTGAGTGTTCTTTGCACACTATAAGGCACACATCAAATGTCAAGGCACTGCAGAGGGACTTTACTGAGCAGGGATCTACAGTACGGTCATGTCGCGCCATCGACAGCTCGTGGCTTTTAAGCTTGGTCTGAAACTGCTCGAGCCACAGGAATGTTAAACACAGAGTCCAAGGGACGAATGTTTAAGGATTTTCATCCCCATTTCACATAAGGACATTCTGATGAGGCCCCACCCACACACCAAGGACATCTGAGCCCAAAGGCTATGAGTTATGAATAAAAACAAGAATACTCTAACAAGAATTCAACTGCTGTAATAACCATGACAGGAAGAGTAATTCACTATCTTCACTGGGATTTAATAAGATAGTGTTTTCTGCAAACTGTTTATAGGTTTCTATAGACACCAAGTATAGGTATATAGTATCTTCATTCAAATATCTGTAACACAAAAGTTTTTAGAAAGAATAAATGAATGCAGAAATCTTTACCAACATTTCAAATACTATTTGACATGTATGTAGGTAGGTGTAATAATTTACATTTTTAGGATAAAATTATCCTTTCTGTGTCCCAAAATTATTTCCAATTTGTAAAGAAATAAAATAATCTTGAAACAAATTTAAGATTAAGCTATGTTTGCAAAATACAGCAGGACATAATGCCCTTAACCTGGTGTTATAAGTCTTATTCTTCAAAGTAACAGCTTTTGAGAAAATTGACAACTAATTGACAAGTTTATGGCATTAAAAGACAAAAACAACATATTACAGATGTATTTAAAGATAAATACATTAGGCCCATATCTTTATAGGGTAACAGCACAATCAAACATCTGTTTTAGTGTTGACCCAATACATAAAAATCCAACCACTCCTGTTGATTCATAACCTCGTTATTTCAGATACTACGCTGCTTAAGATGGCAGAGCCTCATCTCTAATCCTAACTAAAAAACAAAACTAGGCGAGCCAGACTGGATTCCTCCAGCGTCATAATGACACACATTGATCTGTAACTTAACTACACCAAAGTAAACACTGTGATCCAAATTCCTCACAAGAGGGTTAGACATGTATGAAAGTATGGCAGACCACAACTGTGGGTTTCCTCAAATAGGTCCCAACACATTCACTATGCTCATTCTTTACAGCAGAAAGAAGGCTGTACACTGCACTATGTTTTAGTAAATCTCCAGTACATGCTGTTATCTATGAAGCAGAATCAAAGATGAACATGTTTCATTGTCAGAAAATGCACAAAACAAAATGGTATACACTCTTGAAGGTATTTATATATTAACAGAGTTTCTGCAGAATCCTTTTGAATGCAATTTAAGACCTATTGCATACCAATACTGCAAAAATATCTAGTGAATATGAGTCCCAACCCCAACTTAAGACAAGAATGACACTAATAGAAAGTATTTTAACTTATTCCTTAAGACATTTCAGTTTGTATGATCATGTTGCACATTTTGCCATAGCTGTTCCATGGTTCCATGTTGGTTTTTGTATAATAGATTTGTTATCGTGTTATTAATGCAGATTTTTTTCAATAAGACATTCAAGACTCAAATTAAGGCAACTCAATAAAAAAGTAATGCTAACTTCATGATGCAGTAAAGTCCTAAGATCAGTAAAAATCATGTTTAAGACATATTAAGATTTTAGACTTTTAGACTTTTCAAGGATCTATAGAAACCCTGGTTGAATGTTGTGATGAATTCTCATCACATGTTCATGTCTCACCTGTCCTGGAGCCTCATGGAGGCGTTCCCCTCTGTCTTTCCCATGCGTGTCATGCTGGGTGCAGGGGTTGAGGGCAGGGGTGGCGGAGACTCAGAGGCTCTGTCTGGAGGTAGTCCATTGGCTGGCAACACGCCCTTCTGGTCCTGTTTGGCGTCGTACTCAAAAGTGCGTTTGGGCTTAGGTAAGGGGTTGACTGGTGTCCCAACAGTGGTCTGTGGGCAGGGTGGCTCTGGACTCTCAGACCTGGTTGAGCTCACACTAAACCTTTGTCTGAGTTTAGAGAGCTTATCAGAGACCAGAAGAGCATCTGGTTCGGTGGTAACTGAACAAATACTGCTGCGCTTACTGGTGCATGTACTGTCCAAATCCTCACCTACAACAAAAGACTTTTGTCTTGTCTTATCTGGGGCATAGCAATTATTCAGATAACGTGGAGGGGGTGTGTTGGGATTTTCCTTCAGGGCTTGCTCTATCTTTTGTATCCTGTTGAGAACTGCCGATGTCTCCTTCCGAGCAGACAAGGAACGTACAAATGTTCCTGAGGACTCCAGTTTGCTTATCCTTTTCTGGAAGCGACCTAGACCATCTTTGTCTGAAACTCGCTCATCTTCCTCCGTCTCTGTGTAGGAACATTCAGAGAATGCTGTGCTCATCCTGCGAACTCCCTTAAAGTCAAAATTCTTCTCACTGCAGGGAGAAGATAGAACACTGGGGCAGCCCTCACTGCCCCCAACCCGCTCTCCCCCTGCCCTTTTATCAAGGCACAAGCTCATCCTAGGCAAAGCCACCCTCCTGCACTCCCATTCTGAGATCTTTTTGCGAATGGCAGTGGGAGGAGCGCTGGTCACAGCACGTGAGACAGAGAGGGTGCGTTTGTGGCCTTGGTTAGCAGGAGGTCCCAACGAGAGTGTGCTCCAACTCAGAGGTCGACCATTAAGTCGATCTCCAGAACAAAGATCCCCCGCTTGTTTCTCCTTCAAATCCTGGACACTCTGGCTTTCCTGAAACTTTTCCTTGATTTGAGGTGAGGGCTTATAGATAGAAAGCCTGTTGTCTAGGCAACTGATGCTCTTGGACTTGGTGAGAAGGCCTTGGGACTCAGGGTCACCTGTCAGAGATGTACCACCACATAGAGTAGCGGCTTTGCTGTTCCGGCCAGCACGTACCAGGAACCTTCCGTCAGTCCTGACGTACCGACTCTGCTTCCCTGAGTTCTCTCCGTCACTGAGGAGTGGCTGCTGGCCTTGACCCTGGCTGGCAGAGAGAACAGGTGATGTAGACTGGCACCTGAAACCAGAAGGAGAAAGGGCAAAAAATGGTGTAAGTATTTAAATTCATCAGAAAAATGAACAAGAAAAGGTCATATTTACGTTTAATAAGCAAGTTGTAAAAGTTGGCACCACCTCCACTAAGCCCTGCTGAATAAACAAAAACAGAAACATAATGGGGAACAGATGGGAGAAAACTAAAAAATACAGCTGAAAATTTTGACTTCATTGCCAAGATCAAAGACAAAATGAAAACCTGAGCCACTTATTTAGAATAACCACAGGAAAGTATTCTGTCTTTGGCAACATAAGATTTCAACTAATGCCAAAGGAAATACAGACTACATTAAAATGCCACTGTTGATTTTTCCACATAATCAAACTAACTTGAGGAGAATCACGGCAGACCTCACACAAAAAGCATCACACTGAGCAAGATTTATCACCGCAGACTTACCTGTAAAAATCTCACAGCTCCTCTCTGGTCCTCTCTGGTCTGTGTAATCCTACAGGTAAGCGATACCGGGTGCTAGTCCTACTTTCACTGCCAACTGTACCATCGTTCAACACTCACATTTTTTCTCACAATGCATTCCTCATGTAGGATTTCCAAAGATAAAGAAACCTTCCCTGTAGATCTCTGACACATTACTACTCACAGTCTTTCAGGAACCATGTCATGACTTGGAAACTGGCTAACTCTTGTGAAAGGGAAGCATCGGGAGATCTGATGTCACAGCCATGGTTAGAATAACAAGCGTTATGGGAGGAGGAAAGACTGTGAGGGCTGGGATCCAACAATGCAGGTTGGGACACATCTTGTCTCACACCTTTCTGCCCTTCCCTGGTTTCATTCCCAATGCTCCAGGGTGGGGAGATGTTAAAACACCTAGGAACCTGCAAGCTGCAAACATGATGGGTCCATCTTATCTTACTTCCCCTGAAGAAATATGAGATTTCATGATGACAGCTCACGTCTGAAAGTTCTAAAAGCTGGTTTATATTGAGGTGGAGGATAATGAATATACAATTATATTGCACACTATGTAATTTTTAGAAATTAGATATCAATGAGTTTAATTTCCCAGAACTTGGCAAAAAAGTATACTTAATATGATAATTTTGACAAAAATAAACATTTATGTAGTGGTTACCAAACTACTGGAAATGCGCATGCTGTTACATAGCGCTTTACCATCATGTGTCAGTGTGACTTACATAATACAAATGTGTACTTATCTAGTCGACTGATGTTAATTCAATGAAAACACATTTTATAGTATTGGAAATTTCTTTACAAAGGTAAATTGAGTAATGACATAAATAGTTTGAGTGTTTTAAGAGGATCAAATTTGAAGGACATACATTGTGTTACATACATACACACAGTGATATTATTATAAGACATATTGCAGTGGTTCAGTAGGGAGCTATTAAAATTTGTCAGGCAAATTGAAATCTTACTAGTTCACTGGCAAGAGCCCTAAGTTAACTTCAGCCAAGTGTTGAGGCAAAAGCAGGGAGCCAGAGAGTGAACAGCATCTTTGAAGCTAAATATCGATGCGAGTGTTTTAGTAGCAACCAGACCAAACACTCAGTAATGCAATTCTACTGCCAGTAATGGAGAAGATTATTGCCTTAATTGGATGATTACATTTTTCACTTTTGGATTGATCACCATGGTTTTACATTCTTTTCTCATTTTATAATTGGAAAATTGAGAAGATTCAGTGCTCCGTCTCCAAGTTGGATTCATGACTCCACAGACATGACGGCAAGTGAGCAAAACACAACCAAATGGGTGGAATATTAAAAGTGGGTTTGCTCTGTGTGTGTCACTGATGATTCAGAGATAGACTGCACCCGCCTGTTAAGTACATTATAATCAAGGAACTTAATGCCATTGTTCATTTCCACAATTCTAGACTGACATGAAACTTTTCAACTATCGTGTAACTATAATATATAACCTTTGTATACTCTATAATATGAATAGGATGTGTTAGTATATAAAAATTGCTTCATTGATTACTTACTTACTTTTAGTTCACTTTGTATTCATCCTTACAATCTTTAAAATTTGTTATGGATCTCACACTAACCAATAAAAGTGTACATTATGTGAGGATTCAATCATGTGAAATGATTATCCACTATATTTGAGAAAGCTTTAAAACATTTCACAGAGCCAGGGTTAGTTCTGCTGTAAAATGTTTAACTATAGTATGTAGACCTCTCATGTTCAGACATTAAAAAGAAAATATGTGCAGAATTTTTGTCTATTTAGGGCTTGGGGACTTTTAGGGGGTTCTGGTGGGATCATGCTTGTAAAAATAAGCCCAGTTTAGTCCACTACGGCTCGGTCGGCCACACATACAGCCTAGTACAGAGCGCTGAATGCCAGTGACAACCTGGCCTCTGGCTTTCACTCAGGCTTCCAGGGCACGCTAACCACAAGCCACTTCCTGTTACTGACCAGGATGGATGGAGCAGACTGCTCTCAGAAGGAGCACTTTTACGATGATAGTTCAGCCAATTTCGGCTTCATCATCAAACAGCTGTTTTTCTCTTCTACTTGTTTGCATACAGAATGTTAAGAGAGCTTTGGAGATTGGCGGTTTGTTTTGTGTATACATTCATTAAGTGTGTGTGCTCTCTCTCTGGGCTCAATATATTCTGTGACATGTTGCCAAAACACCTCTTTAGTCTGGCTTTGCTACTGTTGTTACTGTGATCCCTGAGGTGTAGGACACTCATTTAAAACATTAGAGAATTGGCAGGAGATCAGTCATTAGATGCTCAATTTTCCAAGTTTTCAATTATGCCCTCAAAGTAGATTTACATGGTAAGGTAAGAATAGTGTGGCTTTTTTCCTCTCTGCCATGTAGAGACATGTCATCATGTGTGCCTCTCCAGGCTACACTGTTTAGTGTGCATTTTGGCCAAAAAAAGTACGCTTGTTTTACTGTATTTTGAGGGAATGCATTTTACATCGAGTATTGTGAGGCAATGCACCACACAACTGTTGTTTTAAAAACAGATCGGGAAAAGCCTTTTGTTTTGAACATGATTTAATAAACACATGATTTGCCACAACAGGCTACAAACAAACACAATTATCATGTTAGAGGAAAGTGGCCTGTGGGGCATTTACTAACAAATGAACATGCTAAATATTTACAGACATCAAAACAATAAGATTCTAATTGCCGTTTCTGTGGTTTGCCACTTAGGAATACATGAGTACATGTGTAATTATACCAATGTTCTGCCACAGGTTACAAGTTCTCACTTCTATGAGTATTACCTTATCAGTGCAGAAAATCTAGCTGAAGATTAGTGTGACATTGTAAATATACAGTACCACTCACTGAGAAGTACATTCGTAGCTACTGAAGGTGAGATATGAGACTCAATCTTTTCTTTCCAGTCTGCTCGCTCCAACTTTTTGGTCACAGAAAAAGTAGTGAAAATGCACAGGATGACTGTGTGAGCAAATAGTCAAGATAATACATATCATTCCCAAAGTTGTTTTTTCTCTCTCAGCAGGACATTGTCAGCTCTCAACATGCTAACACAAGCATTAGCTCACTACTCACAGTTTAAAGTTGGATGGGGCCCTGGTCCAGGATACAGGATCATACTTGCAGAAGCTCTGAAAGTGCTATCATGACTGACAATCGCCGCTTGGTCTTTCCCATGAGGTGAAAAATAGAAAAACTACTTGGATGTGATAACTGGTGAGCGGGTGAGTGGTACTGTTACAACTTAACTACAAAAAAAGCTGTCAGACGGATACGCAGAAGGTAACACAGTATGCGTGAACTATCCATCCCACAATGTCCCAGGTGTCACTGACCTGTCGGGGTTGTCCCGGGGGGCTTTACCCCCTCCTGCACGAGGGACAGCCTTCGAACTCTTGTTGGCAGTCATGTTTGTCTGCAAACCGCCCACTCACCTGAAGGACAAACACAAGGATATCAAACATTAGACAAACACAAAACCATGAGCTGTTGAAATTACAAAAAAAATTTGTGCAATGCTATTTTCAGATAATGACACAAGAACCATTTCTAATATTTTTGGTTAAGAAATGATTCAGTTGTGTGCCAAACATGGACTTTAATCCATTGTCATATTAAAAATCAGATGGCCAACATTCCTTTAAGACCACAGAGGGGCCGGTAGTCGTCTCAGTGTGAACTGGTCAGCTCACATTACATTATATAGCATGGCTCACAACCAGGGTTTAATGTGTTACACTTCAGTATTAAAGGATAAAGACAGCTTCCCATGGCAGCTAAGATTATTTTAGGCTGTTCCCAAATAACTAATTCAAATCTTGCTGTCAACATTAGTCTGACTTGAGACACTTTCAGATAAATCATTATATTTACATTAGATTATAGCAGAATGTGAATTATTTTACTTAAAAAAAAATATATAAAGCATCTGGCAGAGTATCATACTTCATCACATCTGCCATGTTAAATCACCTGAGCAAATATTGCACACAATTCTGAATGGACCAAACACAAGTGGAAAAACTAACAGTGAACAGAGACACAATGTTATGTCAGAAAACTCCTGGATGAGGTAATGCTCCACCTACAATATGACCCTTTCAACATCAAACACAAAGGTACAATGCTGCCACTAAACCTGCTCCACTGGCAAACTTTACACAAGCCCCTGATTCACAAATGGATCGAAAAATACTGTCATTATCCCCCTTATCTCACATACCTCACGGCTTCACAGTGGGGTTTTTTTTTGCGGCTACTAACTTTAAAAGCTTTAATAAAGATAACCACAACGGAACAAATCTGGCCACAAATATTTGCACTGTTTAATGACACTGCTCACAGTCCCATTACAGGTCAATTAAAAAAACTATAAATCATAAAAACACATCTGTCTATTTATTCCTAATATTATCAAGTGTAGTATAGTTAATAAAGGATTATTAGTCCAATACTGAAATCTCAAAGTTGAAAACAACTGGTTGCTTTGTAAAAAGAACATCGTCGTTTTCATGTAATAAATGCCTAATAATCAAATATTGGCCAAGATATAAAGCTGGTTAATTTATTGCTCTTGCTCATGATCTAGATATGAGCAACATAGTTTTGTTTTATTTGCTGAGGTCTGTGATTTAAAGCAAGGGGGAAGATATGAGTTGAACAAGATTTTGATGATGGTGCTGAGAGCATTGGACACTGTTGACAGCCCACTTTTAAAGATATGTGTTTTTATGGACTACCCATCCACTTTATTCATCCTCTATTAAACAATATAAAGAGACAAAATGGGTGGAAAAATGCTCCTTATATAAAATGCTCTTCTTGAGCATGTTGAATTAGATGGCAGTTAAACTCTCCCTTCAAACTAAGGACCATTAACCCTGAAAATCACGTTATGAAATGCAGCATTGACCGATTGCTGCGATTGTTCTGGTGCATAAAGAGGTCAAATGGCGATCCCTAGAGATCAGAGGTGGAGGATGGGAGGGTGCTTGGCAGTGTGACTTGTTTACAGGAAGTTGTTGTATGAAGAAGCCAGCCAACCAGTGGTGGAGCTGAGTCCTATAGAGACAGATGAGGAGAGTGAGGCAGCATTCCTGCTGTCAGCTATTTCCTGTAACTGTGGACTGTGCTAAGAGGGCCGCACATGCATCATTATTATTCATCTAACACAAAGATGATGTCGTCTCATGTGGCTTACAACTCTGAACCTCTGTTCTATTATCACACTCAGATCTAACAAAATAGAAAAAACCTACAGGGAGAAGATGTGACAGCTGGACTCAAAATAGCACTAGCATTTAACACCTCAGAACGATAGGTACATCAAGGAGCATGATGATTGTTCTCAAATGATTGTAATACATTAATGAGGCTCTGGGACATTTGCATCATGGGAAACTTAGATATGTCCCTGGATTTTAAAAGCAGATAAACTAACATAGTTTGAAGCAGGAAAACATTCATAGCTGATTAATCAACAAATATCATCAATACCCTCCCCCCTAAAATTTTGATAGTGAAAATGAATTATGTATGTCTGCTATTAACTATTACTTTATGAGAAAGTGTAGAACTGCCAAACTGAACATCTACGTGAAATTAAGAAATAAGTAAATGAATGAATCTGAATCACTAGTATCAAAATTAAAATAGTACATTACTAACTCTGGTATTAAATATTAAATGACTAAAAAACATCTGCGACCATGGAGTTAGTTTTTGATTTTGATTTATTATTTTCCCTCAAAGTTAGCATTTCAGGTTTAGAAGTCAAGCATTAGCAATTGGCGGCAACTTCCAAAGATATCATAATAGTTCTTATTAAGCAAAAAAATAACAAATACATCTGGGTTTGTGTGTGTGTGGGTGGGTGTGTGTGTGTGTGTGTGTGTGTGTGTGTGGAGGGGGGGGTGGGGTTTTTTTTTTTACATAATAGTGAAATTACAGCTGCACAGTATATTGTTTGAGCATCATTATCATCATCATCACAATGTAAGTGTTCTCATCTAATTTCAACCTGGGTACCTGACACACACTGTGCGCAGCATTCCACCAATCACAATCGTTCTTAGCCCTTTATAGGGCACACATAGAAATATTCTGAAATTAATTTGAACCTAAATATGTTATTGGAGAACATAACAAGACCTTAATGTCTTTATGAAAAATTTCCCAAAATCGTATTGTTATGAAGAAAGTCAAGGTCAATGAAGTTATCATATTTGGTTCCTTACCCATAAGTGGCAAAAAAAAATAAAATAATAATAATCTGAGAAATATATATAGAAAATACAAGAAAAGACTTGTAATGTCCTAGGAACATGTATTTTAGAACATAAGAACATGACTTTTCTACCATTAGACCAACATAAGTGTTGATTCAGACACCTGTCAACATCCACGTTATCCCACTGAAAATTCCTTACATTAGTACCATTACTTCATGGTACCTAACAAAGCAGGTACACTCACTATTCATGCAGAGGTGGACCTTATAGACTCTGTAGACCACATTGGACCTGAGATTATTGACTCACTGTATCTGTTGCTGTCATTGTCTTGTAATGTATATGGAAATGACCAAAAATAGTCACTTGCCTGATAAAGGGTTAATCATTTTGCTGAAGCAGACCATGCTTCTGCACATGGAGTGAGTCACTGGCAACAACATTAAAAAATGAGCAAGGAACAAGAGAAAATCAACAAAAACAAAAACTTGGTGCCAAAAAGAAGTTATCAGTCAGTCAGCTGAAATTATTTTGGTTACAAAAGATGATATTGAAACATGTGTTCTGTGTCAACAGTGCCTTGGAATTGTTACCACAACGAGAGGTAACACAACTAATTTGTTTGACCATTTACATCGGCACCACATAGCTATTATATCCTCCTGAGTATTTTTTCAGCTCTCAGGGTTAAAAAAAAAATCGCAATATCAGTTTTTTTCCCCAATATCGTGCAGCCCTAGATTAAATCCAACATTTATAACACTGACAAGACAACAAGGAAATACCTGTAAGATATTTTTTCATACGGCTTAAAATTACATTGATTTTTATTTGACTAATATTCACTGGCAGTTACACGTTTTGATGAAAGCTGTTACGACTGGACTACTTTATGACTTTTAAAGTGATATCTAATATTATCAATGTCTAATTAGAAACATAAAACTTCGGTTGAGCCAAAAACCATGCTTATTTATGTTCATTTATTATTTCCATTCTTTAAGTCTGAAAAGGCTAAAATCAAAGAAATGGGTCAGAGAGGCCCAGGATGGACTTTGCAGTGTAAACACCAAGGCGTTAGCCAACTGACTTCCTGAGCTCTGATACCATCTCCTGACACAAAATCTCAAGCTGTAAACAGCCACGTCTAAGAATGCTCTGGAGTACCTTTAAAGTGCATTCAACCAGACTGAAGACAAATTTTCTCTTGAGATGCCAGAGCCCAAGGCAAACGAAAGGTCATCAGAGAAAAGTCAACAGTGTCGAACTAATGGGAGTTTTTCTTTCAGACACTACTGTCCCACTGACACATCAGTCACTGGTCTGTAATGGACTTGTACAGAATGAGGCAGGGCAGAGCAAAGCATTAATAAGTGTGGGCACAAAAGGCTGGAAGGCGTCATTCAAGAGATCACTTTGAAGAGAAATTCTGTTACGTTTTTCATCGTCGTGTGACACACCAAACAAGTAGTGTGTCATTTCTGCTGCTAGGGGTTCCTCAATCAAAACCATAACAAAAGATGAAGTAAATGACAAATGTGAAGTAACCTGGAGTCGTGGGATTTGTTTTCACCAACATGACTATGGTAGTGGTTATTTTTACATTAAGTTCAATAACATATATTCACATTAAGTCAAATGAAAGCTGCAGGTATGATTAAATAGAGATACAAGTCCCACCTCTGCCAGACGTTATTTTGTAAAAAAAAAAAATAATAATTTAATGAGTCAATGATGAAAGACAAGTCACATTTTTCAAACCATTTAAATTACAGCATCATTTACTCATATAATGTTTGTCAAATTAAAAGATCATTTTACAAGCAAAGAAAGACTACACAACCAAAACTTGACGTCATTCTAACTTCCTCTCTCCATGACCTGTTCAGAACAGCTTCAACATGACCTGGCTTGTGGTGGTTTTCAGATCTTTTAATACTTTTTCACTTCCCTCTTGAATATGAGGTGAAATATGTCAAGGTAGTGGCCGATCTGATGTTGGTGACATGTATCATATGCAACAAGAGATGCAGTCCATTGAGCCCTTTCACACATAACTAGAAATTACTTACTTTACTATCTTTACCAAAAACTGTAACTTTCTTGACATGACAATACATTTTAAAAGGACAAACACCATATGTGTAAATGATGCCATAAATCATCATGTCTCTCTATTTTTCTAGGTTAGGTGTCCTGGGTCACATTACAAGGAGCCGGACTTGAGGTCTAACAGATATCACACTACTGATCAAATGAAACAGGATGAAGTTATGGATTTCTCAGTTGTGGAAACATCTAATAGTCTGGGCAGCCATCCGGTTTTCTCAGTGTACTCAATACTGAGAAAACAGTCTGAAGCTGCTCCATTTGCTGTGAATTATGCCCAATATATTTTATACCAGACCAGTCACAAGTCTTGGGCAGGTGTTTCGTAATGCGTCATACACACCGACTTCTTTTTGTCACAAGTCAAAGTCAGTTCCAAGTCTCCAAATCTCTCTACAACTGTTGTCGGTTGTTTAATTCAGAAATGGGGAGTTAATTACAGATTACACCCTGTGTTCTTAAGTTTCTCTGACAAAAGTGTCACATCCGTCGTATCTGTGATTGATTTTCTCAGCACCTGTAAGACTTCATATTTGGATTCAATCCCCACAATTCCAGATAAAATTCTTAATGAGAAAGATGGCTGGCTAACCAGACTAAACATCTATTACACAAATCACCCAAATAGTTTTAGATCTGTCAATGTGTAAAAGCTACATATTAGAAGTTGAAACTAGCCCATGGCAAAACTGGTGATAACTGACAACATTTACCACATTTTTACCAAGTTTTTGTCAGCAAAAATGTCCAATAAAACCTGTTAATCATTTTAATATAAACCTGGAATCCTATATAGTGTTATGTTTAGTGTTGTATCTGTTACTGTATTTGTAATTATTTTTCACTCAAAATTTCCCAACCTGGCAGAAAATAAAGAGCCAGGTCAATACAATGAGATATGACAAATATGAGAACACATGATCAGAACTCCCACTGTTTTTTAACAAACAATCTGAGCAAGACATAAAAACAAAATCTGTTCTTTATTCAGATATCCAATCCCTTCATCTCAATAACCTAATTCTGACATTTCAGGATTTTTCCTGGTTTTGTCATGTTCATGCCCAGAAGGACTAATTGATTACATGGGAGGCATATCAATGACGCATATTTTCCTCAGCAACAAGAGGATATTCATGAAATAGCACTACAACAGTGTCTCCATTAGACTATCTGGGCTGAAATAAAGAGCCTTTTGTGTTCAGTATGTCCTTGAGAGGGAGATGTGGTTAAAAAGTAAGTCTTTTATCAGAAGTTCGTGTATGTGTGTGTTAAAGAGACTCAATTAGGTTAAAAAATTTTTCAGAGGAGAATCCACACGTCCTTGGCCCTGTCACATTTGACAGATCATCTGATACACAGGTCTCACTACAGGGAGGTATGTACTAATATTTGCCCTATCCATCAGACAGCAGCTGCATTCAAAAAACGCTAAAGAATGTTTTCAGAGAGTTAAAAAAAAAAAGCACAGGAGTCGGCAGAAACACCTGAACGGGAAGCCAAAAGCCGCATTCTCATAATTACAACATCACAAAACTTTCATTAACTTCCACACCTTTCTTTATAATCTTATAAAACTTGTAGCAAGAGACAAACAACTTCCATAAGCAGAGGCTAATACTTTAATTCTCCTCTCTTGTCTTCTGCTGCTGAGCTTTACCGAATCTGTTCCTGTATTTCTGCTGATCAGCAACCTGACTTCAAGGTCTTCAGAACCACCACAAACCATACATCCAGCCAAGGAGCAAAGAGGAAAGGAAGAATGAAAAATATCTGTAAATTCTCAAGTCTTTCCAGACGTCACGACTCACTGGCAAATATGAGAGCAGTAGCCCACACACAGATCCAGGCCATTGTTTCAATATCTGCAAAAAAGACCCGTTTTGTCCACTATAGACAAAAAGAGACTTGAGGTTGAGTCAGATCATGTTAATGGACACTGTGAGAGTGAGAATTGCACAAATAACCTGGCCTCGATACCCAGCATTACGTGTATTTGAATAGTGCATGTGGGGTTTACACACATTAAGTCAAGTACAGCAGTCCAAACATGATAAAACAGCAAAACTTCCCAGCTGAAACTCAAAGACTGAGGTAATTACTTTCTGGATGTATGTATTTTGTTCATGGCTGACTGTCTCTGGAGGGTAGTTTAAAGCATTGACGGCTATCCAGACCACTGTGTCTATGTAACAGAAAACCACCAAGGCTGATGCTGCTGGCAGCTGCACAATGCTTTACCTATATAATTACCCACATAGGCTACTCTGCCACAAGGTTTACCATGTTGACACTGTAGCACTGTTGGCCAGGTGCAAATGATTCCTTTTTTATCCACTTTTTTAGCCTTTTCAGCTTTTTTCATGGCAAAAAAAGACTGTTTTGTGTTGTGAAAAAGAGGAAAAACCCTTCTGTGTAACCTAGATATGAGCATGCACAGCTGCAGAGGCAGGCATGTGGAAAACAGGCTTAGATCCATCTGAGCTTCAGCAGGGAGGCCAGAATTTGTGTCACACAGCTGACCTCTGACACACAGTCTTTGACTTTTCCAAGGACATAAAGAGGGTAGGATGGGTTTTTCTTAGCCACTGTCTTCACATTACTTTTTACACTTTATACACTAGTTTAAGAAATTCAACTGGGAGTTTGGTTTTCAGTACATTATTGGTGCAGGTTATGAACAACTTACCATCACAGGACCTGAAACTTCTAGAATGGGTGATTATATTTTACACAAATTCATAGAAATACATGTAGAAGAACTTAACTTCAACTGGACAAAAACAATGTTTGAAAGAGCTGAAAGGGTTACAAGAGACAACTGTTTCTGTTACAAGACACACTCCATCACTATACTGTGATCAAATGATAAGTACATCTACTAAAAGCATCAACAACTACCGGCTCAGTGTCTCCAGTCTTAAGCAAATCTCTACTAAATGATCTAGTAGGTTTTACAGCTTAACAGACTTTGTATTGTGATGTTGAGTGAAAGGCAGACCAGGCTTGCGTCTGTTGTAGTGAGTTGGGAACAAAGACCAACCTCCTCAATAGCGTTGTGTTGACAGTCCTGTCCAGTGACAGGGGAAAGTCATTGTTGGATCTGAACAATGGAACATTTTAGAAAACAAAAGTGAGCGAAAAAAGAAAAATCTGTCAAACTATCCCCACAGCCATAGGTTTTACCCAGGTTTATTAAATTGTGTGAGGAATATTTACAGTTTAGTCAGAATTAGAATGCACTGCAAAATTCTTGGTGAATACTGATATTTAAAATGAGATTTTATCTTAAGCTAATGCTGATACAGATGTGACTTTGTGTTTCCTCATTTTGTTTTTATGGACATTTATTTCACCTTTAACAAAGAAAGCTTCATTATATAAATATAACATAATATGCTGCGCACTAATACCCTCATCCAGAATGGACAGAAAGATAGGCAGACAGACAGACAAGAAAACGATTACAATACCCCTTACTAGTGACTATTGTCATGTCTTTCAGCCCTTCACCATTGTATTTCAATGAACATTGACTCAGTCATACAAATTATGAAAAAAAAAAACCTTAATAAAACAACACTGTCATTGGGAAAAAAAAAAAAAAAAAAGACCAATTCAATGATACCAATATTCCTAGATCAACAAATATTTGACCAGTACTGATGTCATGTTGATATATCAATGCATCTCCAACCAGAATGGGCAGAAACAAACTACTCTATGAGCAGACAGTACACGACTACATCATTGCTGTTCCAAAGTTGCAGATTTCCTACCTCAGTGATACTGAGATATACAAAGTAATATCATGCAACTAAGTGTGGGACTCACAAATCCTTATCATACTTATGCAACTCTTTTTTCTCAAATGAGAAAACAGTCAGCTGTTGACATTTGGTGCTTTGCCAATGGGCAGCATGGAAATCAGATTTAGTCTAACCATGAATAAGCTGTTGCCCATAATGTTGGAATACAATATTTTGGACGTTTTCTCATAGAATGATTGTGACAATGTGATTTATTCTTGATAGATAGTGTAACTGGACTCAGTATGTAATCATTGCACCAGGTCAAAGATGAACACTGATGTGTATAAATAAGAGGAATGTGCCTGAAAACTAGATTATTACAACTTTATTATCAACAATGTAAAGTAACAATTAAACTGAATATTATGACCAGCTAGTAAAATGGAAACAGAGGTCTAAAGTAAAACAAATAACAGTCGTATTATTATTATTATTAT
>JAPTGZ010000018.1:38870761-38881174 GCA_029814645.1 Fowleria isostigma
TTACTGTGTAGAGAAAAAAATCATTTGGGAAGTGATACAAATCACGCTGGGTCCCTGTAGAATTTTCCCATATAAGGTTGTATCTTAACGTAGAGACTGAGAATTACTTTTGTGGTCATTAAAACTTTTCTACAACAACAAACCTATCATGTTTGTAAAATACTGTATTATATTTCATGATACACTTTTTTAAGGAGATGGTTTAATCAACATTTTGCTGTTCAATTGTTGTGTCAATTCTATAAAATCTTCACGCAAAGTTGCAGGTGAAAGAAAAATGCAGTGCAATAAACTTAAAAAAAAACACTATCTGACTCTAAACTACAGAAATGTTTAAAAATGCATTAATATAAAAAGGTCATGCACGCACACATGAGCTTCACTTACAGGTACAAGGCGTACTTACTGTGGAGTTACATTCCCCAAATACATATCTGTAAACATACTGTAAAGCCTATCTCAAGTGTTTGTTTGTTCTGTTGCCAGAAAAGCATCACTGCTTCGGAGCTAAACCACAGGTCTAAACTGGAGGTAACCGCAAATATGTAAATATTCACTGAAAATGTAATGGCCGCCTAGGTTTCAGTTAACTCCAGCCAAATGAAACCCATAAACTTTCACTGTGGCTCTGGAGTATTCACTGAATGCAAAATACTCAATAAAATCTTTATAATGTCAGCTCATCGAGACCATTTGTGGCTGATCGCTGTGTGTGCTCATTTAGACACATTGTTTACCGAGAAGCATAAGTATTTTCAGAGAAATCAAAATGTCTGTAATATGCATCTCAGTGGTCCAGAGGTCAGCACTTATCTCCTCATTCTAAAATATATGTAAGTTTAGCAAGGGATGTTTCAGAACGGGACAAGGCAATATATTGAACTGATTAATCAAGTTTTTACTTTGAGAAAATAAGATTAAATTAATATTATGTTTCTTGCTTAAAAAAGACCCAAATATCCACTGTGGACCTAAACCACCTATTGATCTAAATTGTTTAATACCTGTTGATCCACTAATCCTATCAATATATGTAAATAATTGGTATAAAATACAGTTTGTCATGCTCTCGTGGTCATTAGATATGGCCCATTTGGATGTTCAGAGGGTCCATAGTTACCATGGAAACACTGTCATCTTCTACAACATGGATTCCACCAGTAAAACCCACGGAGTTTGATCAATGACAGTGGATGGACACACATGATTTATGTTCAGTTAATGATAGATTGGACTAAAGTCTTTTTTTCTTCAGTTTTGCTGTTTTTAATATAATAACTGGACTCTAATCTGAGCTTTAATTAACATCTACATGATCACTGAGTTAAATATAGGGAAAATACATGATTTACACTTTAAAAAAACACTAAATACAGAGGATAATGACATAACAAATGGTGATGAATCACTTAAGAGAAGACAAATATGAAGGGAAAATTATTTTGGAAGTGGCACAAAAGTAGCACAAGCTCAGAATTTAGCATGCATGTTTGTTTGTTTTAATATTTTTAGAATGAATATGTCTCTGTAGTCAGTACCAACACACAGAGCTTTACTCAAACTTATTTTATTTGTAACATATAACGCACATGAATGACCTTGCAAGTGCTCCTTTTATGTTTTTGCTGTTGATACTAGATATAGTTTTCTGATAACTATTTTATCCTGGTCAAAACAGGGGGGGAAAAAAATTAAGATGCATGACAACAACGCAACATTTATTTTAGCAGATAATCATTTAATTGTGTCTTTCTTTAAAGTTCTAAATTAAAAGCCTTTTTATATGAATGCCATCATTAGGCTTTTTTTAACCTAGCTTTGTTTGCAGTTTCTGGATGGTGAGAATTGGTGGAAGTTATCTGCAATGCCGCATCCCAGAATAAACAGTGGCAAAAGAAGACCTCAGGGTAAAGTCAAAACATTCAACACAATCAGTCAGGGTAAGTGAACCTTGAGAAGAAATGGTTTCCATAAGCTGACAAAGAGTCAACCAAGCAAGCAGTGAAACATCCAAATATCCATCAGACAGTCTGCTCCTTTAACCGTTCTCTATTGTTCTTCTATAGATGTAACATAAGCGCACAGATATTAAAGCTGTACCCATCCATAAAAGCTGCTCTTCAGTCAGTCCGCTCCATCCCGTCTCTTGGGGTGTCTTATCATCCCACAGACTTGGGAACAGAGGAAGTCACAAACCTCCGACATCCGTCATCAGTGTTCGTACCATCAGCTCAGCAGGAAGCCTTCAGCTCTGCCACTGTGCAGCTTTTCTCAGGGCTCGCCTCAAAACCTTTCAAGGTCTCGTAAAGATTCTCCTTCCTGAGAACACAGTAAATCCTCAAAAGACAGAGACAATGACAAACACTGACTCTTTTTAGTGGGATGTTTTACCGAAACGTAACTTCAGCTTCAACTCATGGAATTCATTGTTCCACTGATTGGAGAACCATCTGGATTTCTCATGAAAAGCCACATCCTCTTCTCGCATGACAAATAAGGTTGCAAAAAAAAAACACAAAATATGCATGTCATCCACATCTATAATCACTCCTCACATGAAGTCTGTGACAAGGCTCTTCTTTATATCAGGCTAAAAAAACTTGTGGTGTCGTTTTTAGGTTGATGTTCATGTACATTTTCTTGATTTCTGACCAGCTGAAGCCACAGTCAAAAGGAAGTAAAGCTTTATCCCAACTCAAATCACTAACCCTTCTATGTGTTTGCCTAAGGTTATTCCCAAATCCTAAAATCTTTCACTGTTGTAAGATCCTCAAGTGTTTGACTGTTTTAGGATTCCCAAATCCTAAAACATTCGGGGGGGGATTATTCCACAGAGCTGTGAGGCTTTTGCCACCTACTCGTCAAAAATGTACCTCAAATCCCCCTTTTCCAGCCTCTGGGTATTTCACAGGTCAGGGGTCGGAGGAAGTATGGAAATTATGAGAGATGATCAGATCCCACTTGAGAGAAGAGGAGCAGAAGCTACTGGACTTTTACTGAAAATATACAAGTACAGAGGAATCAGGTTTCAGAAACAGACCTGAGGCAGCTCTTAAACTCCACGATTAAGTTGAGTCAGGCTGACGTGTCTCGTCAACACTCCTGCTCATGTGTCTGAGATTCACCCCGACAACACTGACAGAGAAGACACTAAAACATCAGAGAAACACAACAGTAAGTGTCGCCTCCTATAAATAACACACCCATGCACAACACTGTGTACAGAAGCGGCTCTTTTCATGATGAGCATGGAGGAATATGAGCTGTTAGACTCCTCTGAGTTTACAGCCCTAAACCCACATTAAAACCGGTTCACTTATTTTTTTTTTACTCTTTTCAACCAACAGGAAAAAAAGAAAAAGCTATCAAATTCCCCTACTCCAGAAAATAATACTTGTATATGTGCCTAGTATGGGATGGTAATAACTGCAATCATCAATTTACTGGGTGATGACAAATATGTAGTTACTCTCAGTGAGAAAAATAAAGTAATTGGAGAAGATTTCATAATAATCTGCAGCTGCCAGTGTCTCTCCACAAAGACTCCATTGTTATGTAACAAAAACACTTTATTGTCTCTAAAATGCTTTGAGCATGCCATGGCTGCACAGATAGAGTAAAGCTGAGAGTAGCACAAGGACATTCCTTTATCTAGTGGTATTTTAGCTTTTTGACCAAACAGCAGACACAACATCAGCTGTGAGTCCAGAGCCTGAAAGGTAACAGGTCAATGCAGAACAAGAAAGGTTGGATGAAAAGAGTGGAAAGTTGCAGAAAATAACAGATGCAGGTAGACTAAGGTGAGTGAGTAAACAGTCTGCAGAGTGGAGCAGGTATTGATTACAGAGGCAGAGCAAATCCAAAGACTGAGGCGCCCCCTGTAGGCTCATCGCCGCTAATACAGCATCAAAGATGAGGGGAACTTTTCACACTTAAAATCAATAAGTTGATTAGTTTACCTCTGTGGTCCAAACATTCTGTCAATGAATGACTCCAAACTCAGTAACATTCATCACATTCACAGTACAGTTGACTCCAGATCAGTTATTCTGACTTTTCCAGTGACCATCAGCTGTCAAAGATGCCACAGTAAGTTGAAATGTTTTGTCCAAAACACTGTTAAATGTCTGTTTCTGCTGTAGTTTGGGTAAAATGAACCTTAATCCTACCTGCCTTCTTGCGCTGGGAAGAGTTTGGTCAATGATCCATTCTTGCGCAGAGCCTCTTCTGTCGCTTTGTGTCTGTGCAGCAGGAAAACTGGGATTTTTTCTGCGGAAAAAGTCTCCTCCGTATAATTGTATGCAACAAGAGGGAAAAAAGGAAAAGTGGCTGCACAGGAAATGATGACGCAGCTGCATGTAAATCACTTTGTAAGATATGTTTTTTTAAAAAAAGAGGTTTGTGAGGGTTGATAAACATTTCCAGATCTTCTCCATATATGTATCCACATCAGATTTTAATTCATTTTAATGACATTTTTTCAGGATTATCCAAGAGTTTTTGGTTAAGTACAATTCACTAAAATGTATTTTCAACTGCACTTAATCTACAATATTATGATCAGTAGTTAGTATATTAGATGTTTTAACCCTTAAAGAACTACTACTATTTTTGTGGTAACTTACAATTTTTCCCCTTTACATTTTAACTGATTTATCACTATATAATACAAAATTATCCCCTGCATTTTGTATTTTTCATTAATTTTTCTATAGTTTATTTATTGACCATGTAGGTGTTCTTTAAAACTCAGCAAATTCAGTGGTTATGTCAAAAAAAGAGAAAAATGAAAAAGTATGTATCTCAGCAAAAGTACATGATGAAATACGTGGTCAAACTACATGGGTTTTGTTGGTGAATCAGTGTTGTCAGTGAGTGTTTCCACACTCATTACAAAACCGTTGAAAATCCAAATGGGTCAGATCTGATGACTATGAAAACTGAGGAAGTGCATTTTACCTGCATTTATATATATTCATAGATTTATCTGCTTCTATCAACTTTTTCAAATTTTACTCCTTTTTATACTGCTGATGCAACCCATGTGATGCCAAACAAAACAAATTGTATAATTATAAATAAAGCTTCTTGTTTAGTTCAGTGTATATTTTGGACGTCAGTCATGTGGAGGGACTGCAACCTCAAGTATTTTCCATACTAATAGAAATTATTCCAGATTATGCCAACATAAAGGAACAAAAAGATGCAACAATCACAAATATTACATAAATTTATTTCAAAGTTAAAGGTTTCACAAGTACATCAGTTTAAGAACACTTTCATAAGTCCCCCAATGGCATATTTATCCACTCCAACGTAAACTTTTACTCATATCATTCCAACCAAACCCAATGCAGCCTTTACAACATTATTCATGACTTCAACAAGGGAACTGATGTTAGACCGAGCACTAGTGCCAGAAACATAAAATATGTACACCATATCTGTTTAGGCAGTTGAAGAGGGCACCGACTTCATTAGGGTCTTCAACAGATGAGGGTCAATTGCACAGCTACATTAACTATGACATCAACAAGAAATTGCATCGATTCCTGCAAAGAGATTAATTGAAACTACTTTGACATATCAAATATAATTTAATGCATTAAATGATTGATTTCACACCAGTTATAAGACGTTAAGGGTTATGGCAGAGATGAAGAATGGATCAAAAACATTTATAAAAGGTTTTATTATAAAACATGCATTTCCAAAGGCTGAAAGGCTTTTATTTTACACCATGTCCTTTCCCCTGGGGTCATCAGCAACTGTTCAAAGGTATAGTTTTGGGCGGATATTCCCACCAAGTAACAGAGCATTACAGCAGTCAGAGGGTTGGTCCATTAACCGCGTCATGTTGAACGGCACCAACCAACATCTGGAGGTTTACCTCTAAAAAACACAGTTGGGCTTGAAACATTGTAAGATTGTAATATTTGGTCAACTTTTTGCAGATGGGACACTGAGGCCACACAGAAAATGACAGACTGATGATGTTATAAAACATTCTTTTGAAAGATTTATTTCCTGGTGGTATTTTTTATATCTCAGTATGACTGTCATTTGCAATTTTTTGGGTGACTTGGCACATCTGCAAATTGGACATCAGGCAGAAATTAACTTCTGCTTTTAAATATGCTACTAAAGACTCTTCATTCACTATTGTGCAAAGATGAATTCACTGTCATGTCTTGTGAAATCTCTGTAATCTCTCTCTCCAGCTCTGTTTATAAATCTGCCAGGGACTTGTGCTTTACACACCCTTGATTTGTTGACCATGTTCACCTCAGAGGAGTCACACTTGATGAGTTTCAAACCACATATGAGACAAGGTAGAGCTATAAACTGAGGGTGGCGACACAGTGTTTTTTCCTCCACTGGTTACTCTCTCTCACAAAACAATTTAACTGAGAACGACGTGACGGTCAAACACAGACTTCCTCTGTTCCTGGACCTGCCTCCTCCAGCGCTGCTGAGCGTGTTCCACTTTGTTCAGCATGTTAGGTCGAGAGTGTGAACGAGACAGGACATTGTGAGCGTTGGCAAAAGGCTGCTGGTCCTGAACACAGACAATAGAAAAAAAGCAGGATGAACTAAAAACGTCCAACAGGTTCCATGATTGTTGGGCATTCATGTAACACTTGTACAGTGGCTTTCTTTGTGTTTTAGTGATTTAAATAATCACTTGTAAGTTATAAAATATCTGCAATATGAGCAGAGGTGGAGAAGTATAGACATTCTTTTCTCAAACAGAAGAAAATATATATGTAAAAAAAAAAACAACCTGTATTTAAAAGTGTCTTTACTGAAGATTAAGCAGTGAAATGTCCTCAAAGTACATGTTCTATATTCCTACAAGCTCATTCTAAGGTTATCTGAATGTTACATTATTTATCTTTTATTATATTAAGTCTTTTACATTACAATGCCTGTCATGTGTTATATGCATTGCTCTATAAACCAAAGTGAATATTTTGTAACTTGTTCAATCTAGTTGAAGTCTGTCTTGATTTCAGGAGGATACACTATGATGCACATTCAAAAATAATTGGTAATCCCTCTAAAATACATTAAAATAAAAAAAAATTACAGGCTTAATTTGAAAATGTAAGCGGGAGAAAGTAGATATTGTATTAAAATGTAGGGAATAAAAGGAAAGCTTAAGCACACCTATCTGAAATATCTACAGAAGTACAAAAACAAAGCATCTGTATTTAGTTTATTATTACTATTATCAGAAAACCATAGGGAAAAGTGCGCAGTAATAAAGATGTTTGTCAAAGAAAGTAGATCAATGTTTTTGTTGGAGTTTGTTTTGCTGTGAGAATTAGGTTTCAAAGATTGACTAAACATTCCAATCCACCTATTTCCTCCATAATTAATGTGGAAGAATTACATCTGGGTGTATTGGTCCAACTGAACCACTACTGTGCTGTGAAGGTCCGTGTACTACTCTGTTAAATTCTTTAGTGGAGTCAGTGGTCTCCCTCTGTTTCAGACCCATCCCTATTATAAATATGTTTTAAAAAAAAAAAAAAATAGTGAACCAATAATCTTTACCCTTACAAATTATCATTTAACATCAGGACACTGATGCTCATCAAGTACAACTTTCGGTGTACCCTTCTGCTTCTCTTTGTGTGCCAGAGCAAACAGAGGGTTTGGTGAAGAGTTCCCGCTTCCCCCTCAGGCGAAGGCGATCACCGTTTTGCTTTGTTGATATGTAAACACTGCGTCATGCTAGAGCGTATTGATTTACTGCTGTTCTAAGCATTAAAAGAACTTGTGTTTTAATTAATAGTGGAAAATGGTGAATAGCTATCATGTCATCAACCAGATTACAGCCAGAAATGTGGTTTTAGACAAACAATCAGAATGTTTTTGGATGTCATACATCAGCGGGATTAATCTAAAACCTCAGTTTACTTAACATTCGACACTAATTACGTGCTCATTCCCACCTTGCTGACACATATTTAAGACAGGTCATTTGGAATTCTAAATAAATAAAAAGATATGAAAATTGTTATATTTTGGATGGTTGAAGGAATTTCAAATTACTACTGTGGGAGAGCAGCCGGTCTGTGAACAAACACTGCAGACTAGTGTTCTGCTGTGGGAACTTACTGGACCTACTGTACGCAAAAGCCCAGCTTCACCCAGGTTCAATTTAACCAAGGCACAACTGAAGACAGTAACCTTATCCTCTCTGACCCCCCCCTCCCAAGTCCTACAGATCTGTCACAGCCACATTTACACACATAACCGGTTTTTCAATAGAAAAAATATCTTCACTACCAATTTCTCCTTGAAGTCAACAAAGGAAATCTGTGTTTCACATTAATGTTCTGATATGTAAACGCAGCGTGTCGTGAAAAGACAATAGCTAAAAGATGCCAGAGTCTCACACTAGTTTACGAGCTTCCATGCTGCAGTCTTTTTGTCTGTGAATGTGGTTACTAATGGATTCTCCAGTGAAGCCTCCCACACAGAAAAAAATTGGATATAGTGAGAAAGCATTTTTAAAGTAATGCATCACACAATACTGCTCACACCATCTGTTCAGACAGAATCAGCTGCTGTAAACAATCTAACATAAAATAGACAATATACTGGAGCAGAAGATAAAGTTTAGTACAAATCCACCTGTTCAATGACCTCCACACCCACAAGGGTTTAAAAATTATAGAAGAGAACTATAACTTTGTTACATTTTACCCAGATGGGATGACACTCATGTGACTTTGTGAACAGGAAAGATAGCAACACATTAAAATGCTTAAGAGGAAAACTTATTTTGAAATGAATGTTGGACATTACTGGTATGAATGACTTTCATCACAAGAAATATTTACTTTATGGATGTTTTGCTAAGTAGAAACAGTTTCTCAATGCCTCATTTCCTGTACCACATCACATTGCTGTAGTTGCAGTATAAATGGCATTCTACTCTATTGGTCAACACATACCCCGGCATCGTCATCATTTTGGATAAGCTGGGAGTGTCCAAATAGTCTCCTCTTCAACATGGGCTCCAACAGAGTCAGGTAGACCATGTAGAGGAGCAGCAGGCCCAATATAGACAGGTACATTATGATGGTAAACTAAAGACAGAGCAACAGAATCAGTATGGACAACAACAAATCAAAACTAAAATATCATTACACTTTAGTCTTTTTCAAGTAAAAAGTCATTTAAAAAAACATCATCATATGTAGTTTATCCAGAGTTTAGCTGTCTTGTATGCTGGGGTTGTTTAGTAAATGTGAAAACAGACCCAGCATATGAAATTTAGGAGAAAAAAAATACAAAATGTATTTTAGTTTAAAAACACAAACATGACCTTCTCAGCTGTGACTCTAGACAATTCTCATTTACTGCAGTGGAAAACTGATGCATTTTCCTTGACTAATCAATTAATCATTATGTCAGAGTTGTTCATCTTCAAATGGCTTTTGTTGACTAACCAGAAGCCAAATATAGTTTTAACTAATCTCCTGCTGGAACCTAATGATGTATCTGTAAAAAGAACAGTACTTTAAACACATTCTACAGGGCGGTTCATGTGGTGTATTCCATGCTTGAATGTTTTATCCAATAACTCAGATTATGTAGACTTTGGTCAGTTGCCTTTGGTTACTGGAAAACAATAATAATGTATTCTTTTTAAAAATCTGAGCTAATGTTTCTTGGAGGAGAGGTTAATGCTTAATGGATCCATTCACTCGGTCACGGTTGACTGGAAATTAAAATCTGTCTGTTGGGAATAGCAGTAATCCTGCACAACTGACAATGACAGTGCTAAAATACATTTATTCATTTATTTATTTGTTTGGAGCAAAAAGTCAAAACAAACATTAGATTTTCACCAAAGGTCTTTATCAGAATAATCAATTAATAATAATAAGAAGAAGAACAATAATATATTAAATTCATACAAAGCGTTTCTATGAAGGCATACTCAAAGTGCATACAATGGATCCATTATTCATTCACTCACACATTCTCACTCTGGTGGTGGTAAACTACATCTGTAGTCACAGCTGTCCAGGGGCAGACCGACGGAAGCGTGGCTGCCATTCTGCACCTACGGCCCCTCCGACCACCACCAACATTCATATTCGTTTATACACCAGTGTCAGTAGCTGCACTGGAGGCAAGATGGGTGAAGTGTCTTACCCAAGGACACAACAGCACATGACTAGGGCAGAGCAGGAACCAAACCGCCAACCCTTGGGTACTTGGATGACCTGCTCTAGATCCTGAGCCACGGCCGCCCATAATACTTGTGATATAATATCTGAGCTCTAACATTTAATCAGTGAGTTGACAGTAACAATATAATTCTGCCAATAGATAAAAGTGATTTGGTGCTTTGGTTTTTAATCCCCCAAAGCAAAAATGGCATAATAT
>JAPTGZ010000018.1:38924427-38967474 GCA_029814645.1 Fowleria isostigma
TGGGATAGGCTCCATGCGACCCCCGTGACCCTAATGAGGATTAAGCGGGTATGGAAAATGAATGAATGAATGAATGTATGTTACACCTCGTCACTTTCACAAATTTTATACATCTCACTTCCTACAGGTTAATTATATTTTTTTATATCTTCAAACTGAGCAACTCTGTTTTATAAACAGATCTTAGATTTTATTTTTGTTCAATATTACTTTTGCTGTATTTTCCTCCCTCTATTTTCTGTGTGCCTGTACATTTGGCAACAAAACTGATTCTGATTTAAAGCCAAGATAACTTTTAGAAATGTTCTCCAAATTTTACTAATGAACAACATCAAAAAATATGTATATTAGTATTAATGAAAAATGAAAGACATAACTTCAAAGAATTTCTTTGAAAAATTCCTAATTTATCAAAGTTTTTGAAGATTAACAGAGAAATTGACTGTATCAGTAAGACTATGCTTTACATGGTGGAAGTGTAAAAATACAGTTGTACTCAAATACTAGCTGAATGTCAATATTCACTCAATTGTCAGGCGCATATGCTCTGACTTAAGGAAACCATTAAAATATCTGATTCTTCCAGAATCCTCAAAGGGGGGATCATGTTCTCTGGCCTCCCTGCAGGTCAGGATGCAGGGTCAGACATAGCGCTGAAGGGGATTCAGTGTCTTAATCAATGACATTGGATTGCGGATGCTCTGCCTGGATGACAGAATATGAACGTGTTTATACATCACTATCCTGAAACACTGCATAAAAATCCTTAACACATTGAAAGGTTACGACTTTCAGTAGCCTAACCATTTGGTTTACAACAAAAAAATTGCAAAACTGCAAAATTGCAACACTAAATTGCAACATTAAACATTCTTTTTTTTCCACAACAAATGTTTAAATCATATTTCTGTCTCATCAGGATATTGATTATTGATTGTTTGCATACCTTGCACCCAGACAGACAAGCATCTGGAACTTCCCATCTTTGCCAATGTTTCTGGATGTATTGTTGATGGCGCGCATAAAGCGACAGAAGTGGCGCACTCTGGTCTGCCAGTTTTCATCTGGGGTCACCTCCCGCTGCTCTGCACTCTCAAAATACACTTGGGACTTTTCTGTTGAAGCATAATTAATTAAAACAAATAAGTTGATGTTCATTATACAGTACTGTAAGCCTTTTAAATTTGATACTAGTCTTAAAATCATGGTATGAAACATAATAATGTTAGCAATAAATTGAATGCTGAATAAATACACCAAAAAAGCAGTTCACAGTGCTGCTGCTTCTTATGAAGAAAAAATAAAATAAATACAGTCAACTAGTGTTTGATATTAATGCAGGTATTAACAAAAGTAACTTAAACAGGGGAATATATGAAATCTTTACCGAGGAAGTCCCAGATGAAGACATTTTTAAAGAGACGGGGTGATTTGAACCCATGCTGGAAAACTTGCTCCAGAGCCCAGACCAGGCCGTATTCTCCACAGAGGAGAAGGGTCAGACTGCCTCTCTGTGACAGAGAAAACAGGACAACATACATTTATTCAGCCATTTTCATTTTCATGTCTTAAATAAGGCATTTTCTTCCAAATAAGAAAGCACATTTTGACTAAAAAGAATAGAGGCATCTCAGTTAAAACCAATCTATTAAAGTTCAACCTAACTGATGTTTTATTTCAGTTTGCATTTAGCCTAATGGTGAACATCTTGTTGCAGCACCACTGTACTTTTGTCCCGTCGTTGTTGTAGAAGTGGGGGTGGACTGAAGGGGATTTCCCTGTAAAAATCCTTTGTACTTTAATGCCACAGATAACTGGTGAAACCTGTTATTATCAAAATATGTCTGTAATATAATAACTTAAAAAAAAAAAAATGAAAATGAATCTCCGTAGTAACTTGCAACTATAATTTTCAGAAAATAAGAAAATATTATAAGAGTTAATAAAGGATATTTAATGACACTTTTATCAGACATCATTCTTTAAATTGGGACCCATCCATTTTGGTACAAATGATTTTGACACATGTGACAGCTATGAACTGTAAAAAGAACATTTACGTTAAAAAAAAAAGTGTTTCTACAGGTGCAACACCTAACAACATCTCAGATCAACTGGGATCAGGAGTGAAAAAACAAAAGAAAGGTGGTCTGCCAAAACTGATCAAAACATCATTACAGATAATGTGTATGATGTGAAGGGAAAAAGAAAGATAGTATCACCCTGAAAATGAGTTTCTTAGATCAAAATTTTACCACACAGCCTAGAGTGACTGATGGACCACCAGAGGTGAGAGCGGCTTTTTCTTGCTTCTGATAAATAATAGAGCTACATGTTGGAGCCTGTCTAGACTGCCGTCTCTCACCTCCTTTTCCGGCTTGTGGAAATGCTTCACAATCCCATTGATGGCTTCTCCCACTCCCTCCTGGATCTGACCCGTGTTTAACTCTGGATGAGAACAAAAAGGGGGAAAAAAAGATGCTGTAAGATTGAGCTGAACTAACAGTTAAAATCCCTTTTCAAATGTTTTTCCTATTTATCATTTTTTTTTCTTATGTATGATTTCATTTTTCCAAGAGCAGAATGAGGCTTACCATGTCAGTAAAACAAAAAACACTAGAGAACCATTGCAACCCATGCCTTCCTTATAATGTTGTAAATTTAGACTCGAGCAAGAGACAAAATATCAGACAGAACATGGCCAAACATCTATGCATCCCACGATTAACTGGTGATGGTTCTTGTGGTTGTGCAGGTGAATAACTTACTTGGTTTGCTGTTTGGTGAGATGGTGACAAAGCGCCTCATCATTCCTGGGGACTGCTGCATTGGAGGCGTGCGACACATCCTTTCATCATTCTCAGTGCTGGGGGTCATCAGCTCTCCAACAAGGATCCTCTCCAAACTGCCATCATCCACACCTTTCCCTAACCACCGGCCGCATGGAAACCTACCAAAAAGACACATTAGTGTAGTGTTTTCAAATGACCTGGTGCTGGCCATTAAGGGTAAACTTCTATGAAAACACAGCCTTACTTATATGTGTGTCCTGTGATCTCATTGCGGACTATAACACACTCCACAAGCCACTTAGCGTAGAGTCCTGTGTTATCATGACCCATCTGCACAGTGGTCAACTTGCCCAGGTTCTGGCACTGAAAGAAAAACAACTGTGTCTTTCTAATGCTTTCATTAACAAGATATCCAACATTTATATCCTAACTCTAAATCTGAAAGAAAAAACAATGGCAAACAATTCCATCATCTATGTTTCATCTAACAGATTATTACCAACATACGATGCCGCTCACTTCATATATTTTCTACTATACATCCTATAAGTTCACTCCTTATTGTTACCATGTCAGCAAATCAGGCTCCAATCAACACCAAACTTTTAGTCAAAAATACAATTATCTGTCAGTTAACATTAGCACCAACCTCAAAAGTGATCTCCAGAGTATTTCGGGGGACCTGCAGAACCCCAGTCTCAGCCAGTTCACCGGAAACACACACCCAGGGGTTGGCTGTGAACATGGATCCACCCAGTTTTTTACTTGGGACCACCACCACATGGTATGGGATCACTGGCAGACAGGTAGAGAAATGTGAGTAGCTGAATAATAACAATAATAATAATAATAATAAAAAGGATTAATATTGGTATAAAGCAGAAGTGGCTCTCACTGATGGTGGTGAAGACATTGGTGAAACAGAAGTAGTCCACAGCGTTAAAGGAGAGGAGGTGGTAGAGAAACTGTTCTTTCTCATCGTCGCAGCGCAAAAAAGCATAGCGCTTATATAGTTTTCTGCAAGAAAGAAAACAATAACAGATCCTTTCTGAATGCTCAACAGTGCAGTGATAAGAGTAAGACACGTGACAGTTGACAAAGTAATGAGGCATAGTTACACTGTAAACAGATGTCATGGCGTATAATGGACATTGTTTGGTATCAAAAAGGAGACATAACAATGTAAGGTCATAAAGGCAGACAGGCAGCCCCCTGACCCACTTCAACACTGAGACATCCATTATGAACAACTCTGTTAATTATTTATGTAGCGGTGGACTTCAGTATGATGCTTTGCAATTTCAGAGGTGTTCATGTATTATAAATGTGTAGAATACATGTAATGTTAATTTCATACGAGAGTGACATTCTTTCACAAGCAGAAGAAAAAAATAGCAGGTATGGAAACAACTCTGCAATCTATATCACATTATAAACACTGAAACTGAATCCAAATTCAGACTAAAGCAACTTTAAAAAGAATTTTGAAATTGGATACCAGATCACATCAGAGAAATATGTTCAATTGCATATGTATTGGCCATTTCATTTTATTACTTACAACTACACATAATTTTATTATAAGTATTTAGTGACCTTTACACAAGATTTGGTCTAAGTTTTACACATTTTAATAAATGAAAAAATAAAAATAGACAAAATGACAGTGAAAATTAAATCAAACAAGGGAAATGACCACATACTTTCCTCTCTCTTATCTAAAACACACAGGCAATACAGGATATTATTAAAGGTTATTGTACCAGAGGGTAAATTGCACCACTTCATGTGATCTCATATGACCTCATGAGCAACCAGTTACAAACAAACATGAGAATGAGGTTGTGCAATAACTTGCCATTGCAATGCTTTGCACTTCCAGTGAGAAAAAACACTAAAGGGAGAGGAGATGCAGTCAATGCAGTTTATTTATTTCTCAGTGAGAAATGGAAATTGAGGAGTATTTTGACTTTTAACTAATTGTCCTGTAGACACTGTGGTCTCGTTTGGGAACTACTTTGTAATTATTCACATTTTAACTCCTAAATATCAAATATTCTTGAAAGTATTGTGCTGAAGAGTCTGTGTTCAATTTCAGATTTTTAAGATTAAATCTGTAAACCTCTCACATCGCCAGAAAATCTGAGCTAATCATCGGTACCAACTAAGGTCCCAGATTAGATTTGTCTCCCACTTGTTGTAAGAGATGAACTACATATAAATTGGACCAAAGCTCATGTCCAAATTAAGTAAAATAGATGTTTGCATTTGGTTGTTTGTTGAGTGTTGTTTTCCTCACTTGGTAAGCTCATGATCAGAGAGCAGCTGCTTTAGGTGTCGGGATAGTAGCTTCTTCTCCATGGAGAGCCGAACCCACGCCCTGGCCTTTCCCACGTCGGTCTTGATTTCACCAATGTTTTGAATGTGTCTGTAAATAAAGCAAAAGATGTCAAAGATTAATTTTACTCATTTTTACTAGATGTTGTATCAACTTATCAGGGTTATAATACTGTGCTCAATTGTTTTGAATTCATTAACCAACACATGAGATTAGAAAAATGCAGGTACCAGCTCTTGCCAAGTCGCTGTACAAACAGTATTATCAGAAATGAAAGAATGAAAATGCATGAAGAGGCCAGATATGACAACTTGACTAATATGATAATGAGCAATTTACAGTTTAAAAACAGGATTTGTACCACTCATATTTGTGCAAATATAATTATATTCATATCCTGAATTTCCCGGTCCAAATCACTGCTGCAGGGAGAGAATCTCATTCCTCTTCAGTCATGGCATTTCACCACAGTAGACTCCCAGAGTGCGTGAGTCAGTCCCATGTCATCGCTTGGAGCCACTATCATGCCTCCCATGTCGAGACACATTCCCTTCCACTCCACCTGTGACATGCGCTCTGTCTGCTTTCTTAAGAGCTCTTCATGTCACCACCTTCCATCCCCCTCCCTCTATGATCACTCACATGAAGTAACCCAGTTTCCTCAGCTCGTTATTGCCATGGAAACAGGGGAAAACATCTACTGTATGCAATGATGTACCGGCAACCAAGGAAACATAGTATAGCAGGTAATATCATTATGTCTTAAGCAGACAAAAAATGCAACTGAAAATAAAAATTAAGCAGTGATTTTCAGTAATAACATCTACTTCCTGATAAAACATAGTAATCAATTATTAAGATTCATTAAGGGTGACGGTTGCCTCTGTTTCCAATCATAGTAGACTCTGGCATGAGTGTGGAGGTGGGTCAGCCAATCAACGAAGACTATAGATGTGTGTTTTTGCCCTGAGATGACCCCCTCCTCTGTTCACAGTCAGACTGGCGGGGGTCCGAGTAATTAGGCTGGAAGTAACGCGCTGTTACACAGACTCACTCAGCATCTCCTTCACGCAACACAAGCCCTGACTTACCGACACATCACACTGGGCATGCTCAGCACAATGACAGAGATGCCACAATAACAAACACTTGCAGGAGCTCTTACAACCACTAAAAGCTTAGCATGCCACATGTGTATATATACAGTATAGTTGTACATCTGTAATGTTTATGATGATTGCTGCATTCCCTGGTTAGGCAACATCCTCTCCATCTTTTCCACCTGTCAAACATCATCATTCTCTTGCTTTCTTATAAATAATACTGAGTCATAACGCAGCATCTATAGTAGTAACAACTGGATGTTGGGTGAAACGGGTATGGTAATGGTTAATGGGTATCATGGATAATTAGGCATGTATATAAAAGTATATTTACTTGATTGTTACCTGAGGAATTTATTTACATCCACTACTAAATGCACATTTATCTGAAGCAGGTTTGTATTACATGTAGCCTAGGCCTAATTTATAGTTAACCTAAATATATTTGCTGATTGTTTAGTTTAAAAGGCCTTGAATTATCTGCTCACATTTTTTACCTACCGTCTTTCACTGGTTAATACAAACACAACCCTTTCTGTACTATCTAAAAATGACAAATTCTCTAGTGTTTGAAATCAAAAACCTTAACAATGCCGTGATCTGGAGACATTTGTACTGAATTGTACTGTTCATTTATCATTTTTTCTGCAAATGGGAATTTGTGGCTCCTTTAGATTACTATGAAATACAGTTGTGCTGAGACATTAAAATATATATATCCCCAAAGTAACTAAAATAACATCGCAACACTTTAGATGAATATATACTCATGCAACTACATTGAACTTAGCAAATTAAGGACTAGGACAAGAAATGTACATTAAGATTAACTGGTACATGTACATTTTAAAACAGGAGTCCCAAGTTTGTCTAACTTTTTTTTCCCCCACAGCTGAGGTGATTACCGCTTTTTAATTTGTGCAGATATGATATGTTTGGTTTCTCACTAACCTACAGACAAGTAGTTTTAATAAGTAATCCCTTCACAGTGCAGTTATTGGTTTCTACAGATGCATTTTGTCTCAATTTCTTCTAAATGACTTTATAAGAAATTGAAAAAACACACATAGCACAGCCAAACCTAGACAAATGTACTGTATAGCAATTCCAATGAATTTGATTTCACTATGAATTCAATGAAAAAAATTTAGTGTCTTTATCTGAAACCAAGTCCAGTCAGAGGAAAAAATAGGCACCAAACCCTTTTGTTTGAATTAAAAGTTAACAAGCAAAATTGTTAAATTTGTCTCAGAGTTTTCATTCTTGTTTCTGGAGGCACGACTGAATTAAGTAAACTGGAAGTTGGTTTGTCTGAACGCCTCCACAGGGGGGCAGTCTTAATCAAACTGACTTTAACCAAACAGGGCAGATGTACTGGATATTTTTTAAAAAACAGCTTTGTGGATGTTGGCTAAAAATCAGAGGGTTTCTCCTTTAATGAAATTAACACTGAAGATCCTCACCTCATGTCTTGGATCAGAGATATCTTAAGAGGAGGCATGGCTGATCCACCACCATCAGATTTACGCCTCTCTGTGTCATGAATAAAACCTGGAGGTCCCAAACCACCTGGAGTGGCGTTCTTCTTCTCTTTGCTCTCCTGATAGTGTAGCAGGTGGGACCACAAGGCAGACTTACCCTGAAACAGAAATCACCAGTACCATTAACTGCTCTTAGACCAGTGTGTTCAGCATCTGAGGAAGCTCAGACCAGATGACTGGACTTCCATGTGACTCCTGACCTGTTTAATCTGCAGACCGTGACTCCAGATCCTCTCCAGTAGATCACAAAGACTGGCAATTAAGGTGTTCTCCTCCACACCGGTGATGCTGACCTCTCCGTGACCCAACTCCACCGCCTCCCGACCCATTTTCTCTACTAGCATACGCTTAGTCTGCAGGGAAACCAAAAAAAACAAAAAACAAAAAAAAAAAACAGCTGTTTTCTGTGGTTGTCTTGTTTGTCCCACTTGTTTAAATAGGCCTTCTGCTGTGTCAGCATATTGTAGCCAGGCATATCTGTGTTTTCTACCACGTAAGTTGATGAAAATGTCTCACACACATTTTATGCACCAGGACAAACAAACTGAAAGTAAACAAGATTTTCCACAGTTTTGTAAAGAACTCATCAATTCAGATACATCATGACATGTTTATTTTGTTTAAGGTCAAAATAAAGCAAACTAACAAGATAAAATTAAAGGCTTCACCTACAATCAATTATGTCATTTATTTATCAGTGCAGATCCCATTGAGATATAAGATCTCTTGCAGGTAGTCCTGGCCCAACTGGCAGCAACAATAGTTTCAAACAAAAAGTTCACGACACTCAAAAAATGCATAAAATGTGAACACGAATCATGGTTTTACCTCAATAAATTTGTCAAACTGATTTCTTTACGTCATGTAAAGACTGAAGACTATTATTCTTGTGTGTTTATGCTGTGTTAGGTACATTTTTCCATATTTTTCTACCTAAAACAATTTGTCACTGAATCACTGCACTATATACAAACCTTGTTCCTGCACTCCTTCAGTAATCCTTCAACAAATTTCCAGTTAGTCTGAGCGATGACAGAAGGTGACAGGTTGGACAGTTTGGGTTGTCTGATGGTTGTGCCCAGGTTTCTGGCTTCCTGGATGTACTTCTAAAAAAAAAAAAAAACAACAAAAAAAAAACCAGTTGTGTGAGCATGTTACCTGTAGAACTAGAACAACATGAAGTATTTGTCAATATGAGTCGTTTAAACTATCTCTCCCCTTAACTGCATAATCTCACAAAAATGTATGTATGGATTTTTAATATAAAACAGAAACTGGTATGACCTTAAAAACAGACAAACCCCCAATGTCCTCCTATGGAAGTGAAGGACATTTGGGGAAGTAAAAACCACATGGATGGACAGGTCATGTGGTCTCAGTGTGAAGCTTAAAGCCTCACAGACTACAAACACATACCACATCCACAGTCACGGACTTTAGACAGGGCTTGAAGGACTGCGAGAGCCAGTAGTAGTCAAGAAACAGGAGGAGCTGCAGCTCCGGAAACAAACACTCTACATGCTGAGAGTGAGCGTGCACAAGTGCAAGAGAAGGCGGAGAAAGAGAACATGTGAACAAAGAGTGAGAAGGAGGGAGTGGGAGAGCAGACAAGATGATAAAAGCAGAGTTAAAATAAAGCAGACAGAATGAATCATGCCAACCAAAAAAAGGCAACAAAACCCAGGCAGTTTAGCTGTATGAGACTTTAAAACAAAATAAAAAACACACTGTGGGCACCATCTCACCTCCCTCTGGTCATTGTCTAAATAAAGGTGCTCAGCGTGCTGTTTCTGTCGATCCCTTCTCCTCCACTGGGCAGGAGCGCTCCTCTTCGTCCACCTGGAACACAAATCAGCATACATTTATAGTCAATTATTGTAAAACAGTGGTCGATTGTGGTTTATTTTACATAAATTATGCAAATAATTGTAGCGTAACATCTGAACACTTGAGTGCACATAGATATTATACTTTGATTGTGCAAATTTGATTATATATGATGTGATTTGGGGGGTGTATGGTGAATGGTTTGTATGGATGTTTTTTGTTATTGTAAAAATGTAAATAAATGGGGGGATTTGGTAGTAAGAAAAAGGAAGTTGAATAAATCTAATTACTAGTTTGTAAAAAGGGGGTGGAGTCTATAAGTTATACTTCTCCTCACTCCTTTTCAAGTGCCCAAAATTTTGTTTGTCTTTGTTGTATTGTTCGTTGTCTGATGATTTTGTGTGCTCAAAATAAAATAAATAAACAAACTAATGACATAAAATATATTTACTTGTTGCTAGTCGGCCCCGTGGAGAGTACATCAGACTGCAGTCGAGGGAAGAAGCCCTGCTCGTAGCGTCCTTGTCCAATCTTCATGTCTAACAGGTGTGGGTGCAGGGCAGTGTGGTCGATCTTCTGGACTCTCATCTCAATTAATTTCTCTGTGAAAGACACAAAGGAGCATTACAAAACCAAGAAATATTACAGAATGCACTCGAAATTCTCATTTGGTCAATTTGTTGATGGCTTTCATTTGATCAGAATCATGGCTATTCAGCATCACTACATATGTTCTGATTGGATTTGCAATTAAAAGGGATCATCTGGCCATGACAAACATTATTCCAGAGTCTCATAGCTGATATTCATTTAGCTGGAGAGGTGAATTTAATGATTACCAGACATCAATTCTCTTTCAGTAAACTATTGACAACAGAAGAAAGAGAAAATATTACAATTGAAAAACCCTTTCATCCTAAGCACACAGAGAACAAAACAGGCAGAATAAAGACTTAGAATAGATATTTTCTTTAGAGGAAAAAGCTGATGAATGCGGCTTTAGACAGGGATTTTCTGAGCATAGACAACCCACCCACACAGCAGTGAACAAACACTGTTTGATGAAGGAGCACCACATACTTTAATAAAAATCTGAAAAAGTCCATGAAACAACATAAAACAATCAAATAAAATATTCAACGATGCTAAAAAAAAAAAGAAGACTGAAGTCTGAAGCTGTGATTTACTGTACAGAACAGTGATTCCTTAAAATATTACCCATTCACCTGCATGCTGAAATTTATCACCCCCTTTTAGTCTTTTACTAAATCATTATTTTCACAAAACTTAGTAAAAAAAAAAAAAAAAAAAAAACATAAATGCAATGCACAAAGTGGCCCACAGAGCATTATCAAATTTATAGAATTACATTAAATGTGTTTTCTGCATCAAAAACTGAATTGAAATGGGAATTTCTTAGGCATGAAAAAATTCCATCAGTCCTCTGAGTGAGTGTAACTTAATGCATTGCACACATTCAAGAAGCCGCCACCAAGTGATGCTTGAGATAGCAAGATCAAGTATTACGAGGTTCAGTCTCCAGCCCAATGACATGAGGTCCAGGAGCAACAAAATCAGCTTTTTCATATCTCTTTTTAAGCAGGTCGTCTGAAAACAAGACAGCAATTACCAGTGAGTTAACTACGACACACATCACACTTTGAAGCTGAAAACAGCGCACGCTGATTTGATAGAACTAAAGGACTTCCAAAGAAAATGTATTGAAAAAATTAATTGCAGTTTTTTGGATAACAGGCATTTTTGGTTACTTGAATCAACTCACGAAATTATAGTCAGGCTATTTATTTTGTGACTATCTGTGCATTGCAGGTAGAAAGGTGTCATGAGGAGCAGGTCCATATTAATAGACCTGAACATATTTTCATTTTTAAAAACAGCACTTCAATAAATCATCCATTCATAACACATCCTATAATTTGTAAAAATCGACAAAACTTCAAATGACCGATCTGTCCATTTACCTGATTCTTCAATATTGGTGCATTTCTGGTACATAGAGGTGCGTAGAGTGGGTGTGCGGACATTCAACATGCGGATCTTATCCACACGGGCATCAAACACCCTGAGCGTATGCTCCTTCTCTTCATCGTCATGGCAGAGAATTTTTCCATCGATGAAAGATGCAAACATCTGTGTCTCGAGGAAACGGGACAAGAAGGGCAGATAGGGCTCCGGTTGGTCAGACAGGAAGGAGGCCTGCAGACACAGGTATTTAATTACAGTGAAAGGTCAAATTCAGTGTTATGTGAAATCAAATTAATCATATGTAATTAGTGAGTGATCTTTAATCCTTTACCTTGTCAAAGTTCTGCATTTGGTCTCGATTTGTGAACCAGGACTCCTTGTCCTGGCTCGGCTGGATGACAAACACCTCATAGTCTGCAAACATCTGGGTGAAGCGGTTCGCAAAGACCTCACGCACATGGATATTGAGCTGATGCATCTTTAGCTCTTCCTCATCACACTGAACCCGTGGATCTTTATTGCTGCTGGCATCCTCTCTCACCTCCAGCTGATACGCAGAGGAATTTATGTAGAGGCAAACACACAGAGAGAGAATAGAAAAATAAACAAAAACAGACTGGAGCCAGTGACATGAGAGTCAAGTCAGTTGAAAAGGACCAGTCATTTTTCATGTTACCTTATTTGACTGTTCAACATGAGCTGCAGACGAAGCAGCAAGGTCATGGGAAAGGAAGTCAGGGACATCTGTTTTGATTTAGAACCAACATCAAGCTAAAAGCCCGTCTCTATTTTTAGTGTGTCAGCAGGTCAGCTGTACAGATGCTGATACTGGGGGGTTAAAATAACACAGGCTCGCCCCACCACATTTCACAAGAAACCAAAGCTGCTGTCCAAGATGAGATCATATGACCCAGGAAGCTAATTAATCACTGCCTCGGCCTTTAATTCACGCAGTTCAGATAAGAATAATCATCTGCGGAGACTGACCTTGTCACTGGAAATCCAGAAGTAATCCATTCATGGCAAGCTAATGCTGGCCACTAGTGAATAAGCTACTTAGGCTGCACATAGACAGGCATCTTTTCATTAGCATCTGCCTGTCTTTTACCCTCTTCTAAACACAAGAATGCCAATTAAATTTGTAGGTGTCCTGCTGCCATGTGCAGTACTTAGTAAACTGTCACATTCAATGGATGTTTAAGAGTAAATAAAACCTGGACTGTACAGACACTTGACCAAGGGATTAATAAAAGACACAGAAATAACTATATCTTTTTCATTCCATTTCAAATGGTCTACTTTCAACATAGTTTTTGTCCTAAGGAAAAGGAGGGGCACCCCCTTGTGTTAATTGTGAGTTACTGCAACAACAGGATTCAAATAAAATTAAAAAAAAAAAAAAATTAAATAGAATTAAATAAAATGTATATGAATAGTCCAAATTAATAGCTAAATACTGGTATTTTCACAAAATATTAGGATTCTAAGCGAGTATTTATTTTACTTTTACACATATCACTATATTTTAACTCACCTGACTGATATGAACAACCTAATAATGATGAAACTGCTCACCCTAATCGACCAATACATTAGTGTTGATTAAGGGTTGACCAGACATACTGGTTACTGTCACTGGTATACTAAAGAGAAACGTATTTTTTTAATTAAAAATAGATTCCACTTGCATTAACATCTAAAATTTTTACATGAACTGGTAAAGCCAACCATCTACTGCCAGACCCAGCAAGAATGTGATCCGTAAGATTACATCATTTCTCACCTTCTCCAGGCTGACACCTGTCCTCTTCACCAGAGCCTGAAGTCTGGCAATAGTTTCATTCTCCCTCAGCAGGTAGGAGTTGAGGGGCGAGGCCAGGTTGCCGTTGCGTTTGTCTGAGACCATATCAACAGATCGGAAACCCCGGTACTTGGCCTGGCTGTCGCTGGAGTGAAGGTTTCCTTCTGGAGACACTCCAAAGGACATGAGTACTTCTGAGATTTCCTGGATAAACTCTAGTTTATTTGGAAACTGAGGCAGCTCCTCAGGCAGTTCAATGAAGTGGTTATCGATGTCCACAAAACACAAGTTAGCCTGGAAAATGACAAGAAAATGTAGATAAACCATTAGTTGTAATTAACAAAGAAATCAGTGCTGAACTCAGGCACAGTATGATAGTTTCGGTTAGATCATTCATCTGACTTTGCTGAACAGTGAAAAGAAATGCGAAGCAGAACTGATGATTAAAAAATGAAACTGGCTGGCTTTGCCTGAAGCAATATTTGACCCTTAAACACCCATACATGTTGAAAGTGCAAACTATGCATACTAAAAACAGCAGTTTCAGAATAACTGCAGCAACAGGACACTTCCAAAGAGCTTCAGTCCTGTTTTAAGACATGATTAAAATGCTCTAGTTTGATAAATCATTAATTTCAATTTGATTTTAAACAAATAAACTTTTCCTCCTTCAGTAAAAATTAACAATCTCTGAGTAAGCATTTCATTATAATATTTGTTCCTGATGAGTCAATGTTTAGTCCATATAAGCATATGAATGTTTCATGGTTTTATAAAAAAACATGTAAACGCAACACAACTACATCCTAAAAGAAAGCACAAAGAAAAAGCTTGTGATGTGTTAAACTCATGTATGTATCTGGCGTCTACCTCCTGAGGGAGCTCTAACTTGGTCCGATCATCTTGTCCATTGGAGTGTAGGCCCATGAGATACGGCACAGGTGCATCCAGAAAGTGGAGGAGGGAGGCGGGCAGGATGGGGACGTACACATGCTGCCACTGGAAGGGGAACATTAAGGCTGTGATGCTCTCCGCCACTGTCATCAGCCTCTGGTAATCTGTAACACAAGCACAAAGGACTAAATGAGAGACTGATACAAGAAAAAAAAGCAGAAATGTGATGTTCACAAAATGACAAAGCATGTTCAATTATGTGTATTCAATCGGACATTTTTAGTTTATTTCAAAAGGGACAGAGTGACATCTAACGGGACAGAAAACATCTACTGTAGTGCTTTATGCAATGTTAAGATAATGACCTTACATTAAACAAACTTTTTCTATGAAAATGTAATGTTGAGACCAATAATGTAATAAATTACAATAATGTTGCTCAACTCTGTGCAAATATAAATGTTTTGTTTCTTTCTCTCAAACACTTGGGTCAGCATCAACAGCCTGTAGCTGATGTTGTGCAAAACATGCTTATTATCTCTCATGGTTTATGGGTTATGGTGAAAAAAATACTGGTGTTTACTGAATGTAGCCAGAACACAGTACTGATGTATACAAGCCCAGTGCTGAATTTCTTCTTTTGGATTTATTACAACAGACTTGACGGTCAAAGTGTCTGTTATTCTGTGTTCAGTAGATGTAAGAGTGGTTTAACAATGACAAACCTTAAAGGAATCAGCTGTGACGTGATGACACTCAGGCTGTTGAAATGTTTCGCCTGTAGCGTTGACCGCATGCATTATGACAGGCTGACATGGTCTCATCCGTTTAAAAGACTGAATATGTGTCAAGAATTGACAGACACGGTGAACTGTCAAACGTGCTCAAGGCATGACCTGAACTTGTAATGACTTCTTTAAAATTGCTGAATATCCATTTCTATTAATAAAAAGTGTTGCAACTTTCTTTTCCTTTGGTGCAACTCTTACAGCTCTAAATTTTCAACAGCTATCCTTTATTCAGGTCATGTTAAGGTTGCATTCTTTCAAATGTTTTTTATTAGAGCACATTGCCATGCAATTACATGTTTACTTCATACACACTGTGTACAGAATGTACATCTAAACTGATATCTGAGCAGTTAGATCATAATGCACTCTTATTGTTTTCTTCAAACATATACATTTAGGTTGTATACTTAATGACAATTCTGGAAATTACTTTATATGGATTATTGGACAAACGGGGGAAAGAGCTCCTCTACAGCTGTGAACTTTGTCTCCAGACTCTTAAGTGTGACACAGCTAAAGTCAAATGCCTCTCTGAGTAACGATAAATTCTTTTGTCATGACTGGTATACGTACAAATATGTGTCCAGTCCTCCACAACTGCATTCCTGCTCTATCCTGTTGACACCTACTATACATTCAGCAGGAGCAGCAGCTCGGTCTCTCCTGTTATGGTGCCAAAACAAACACCATTCCTTCATTTGGTCATGTGTGGATCCATGGGAAGAGACTCAATCCCCAGAAAGGGCCTCCCCCTCGCCCCCCACCCCCCCACCCCTCTTTCTCACCATGCTTCCTCTCCTAAAGACACAGACAAGAATACTAACAATGGCTGCCTCATATTAAACTAGGCCACAACAATAAGAAACCATTTCAGTCCTGCAAATACGTACATAGAACATTTGATGTGTTTTTACATGGATACACACCGAAAAAGATTTTCTTAAGGACTGTAATTACTGTCAACATCTATTTGGTTACAATTTGGAGGTGATGCTTCTACTATTTAGTCTACATAAAGTGAATCTTGTATTCAGTGCATTTCAGTGTTTATTTCATTAACAGGCAGTGGTGAAAGTTACAATACATGTCAAATTATTATTTTGCTATCATCAAAAGTGAGTTGAAAAGCCATAAGGTGCTGTATTCTGTCCAGCCCACACAGTATATGTTCATGATGAGACCTGTGGCTGTTGGTTAGACCTATAATGGTAATATTTATCTGATTCTGTAGCTAAAAAAACACAGAAAAACCTGACTATAATAAAAACAAGACAAAATATAGTTGAGAAATGGTTGAGACCAGGTGAGATGGACTAGTAATAATAAGAAGAAATGCATTAATAAATAACCAAATGAATTATAGGGTTCAGAGAATGCTTCAAATCTCTGCTTTAAAAATCTGTTTTTCACAACTTGAACACACTTGCTTTAAAAATATAAAATCCTCAGTTCAGATCTCTCCTACACGCCCTAATGTTTCTTCTGTGATGCTTCCTGTCATTCTCTTGCACAAATCACAAAAGCAGAGAGACCATTAAATAATAACACGGCACAAGGATTTAATTGCAGCTTGTCACAGTGACTGACGCATGGCGAGCATTCTTATGAGGTGGTGAAGAATCAGAAGACAGTGTTTCATCGTTTCTCTTAGGGGTTTAAAAAGGAGATGTTCAGGGTCTGTTAAATAAATGTTTCTGTCAGAAATATGAATTTCAGTGCTATTTATAGGACAAAACACACAGTCATCTCCTTATTTGCAGAGCACCCCTTTCCTTGGTGTGTGTGTGTGTGTGTGTGTGTGTGTGTGTGTGTTTAAATGTGTGGCATTTTCTTCCAACAATCCCTCACTTCTTCTCAGTGGAAGCCTGCCAGGCCTTAACTCTACACAACACCCTTCACATGCTCTGCAGTGATGAGCCTCATAGGAGGGGGGGGGGCATGATGTCACCTCCAACCAATAATAATCATCCAGCAACACTGCTATCCTCCCTGTCTCATGGTTACCTAGCAACAGCACAGCTTTCCCCCTTAAGAGCTTCTCTCTCTCCGGCCCCTGGCGTTTTGTAAACCATTTCCCTTCTCTTGCTATTGCAATGGATCCAATTACGACATCAGCCTCAGCATTCTTAAATAATTTCTTTTCTGTTCTGAGCAAAGACATCTTCAAAAGATAAACAGTGTCTCTTCTATAGATGTACTCCACTCCAGTTCTCATTTTCATCACTGTCTGATGTCCTATTTGATAATCATTTTGATTCATTTAAGCCCCCATTTTTTTTTTTTAACTTGACCTTTTATTGTTTATAGTGTGCAAAAGTTGTATTTGTTTAGACGTACTGTTTTACTACTTGTTTCAGCCATGTTTATGCTGTTCTACTGGCGAGGTTACTCTTGTAGAGTAAGTGTTGTTTTCAATAAGACTTTTACATGATTAAATTAAGTATATAATAATGATACTGATGTACAAAAGAGAGACACTTGTGACAACTGGCCTCACCTCAGCAACTCGGAAATGCAAACAACAAGAGCCAACATGGCAATTCACACACAAGTCTACACTTACATATTGGTAGAGCTGTGCATGATGGGAACAGGGTCCAACCTTTACACAAGCTGGTGCTCACTACATCACTTTAATGGAAACACTCAAGGTTATGTAATGCTCAGTATAAAAGCTCCATCAAGCATAGCAAACCTCAAGTCACATTTCTAGACAACCATCCAGACGTTTTAAATTTAAAAAAAAATATCTCTAACCATGAAGATGGAGCAACGTTGTAGGAATGAAACAACTCAGTGTTATGGTTTCTGATAAACTGCTGTGAATATCACAAACAATGATGCCTGTTAAAGTTATTACATAACTGTCAAATTGGAATTATTTCAGCTGATGAAACTAAGAGAAATGCCATATTTCTACCGCAGTTTCATCACAGTTTGAGGTTCCTTCTCATGCTATGGTTTAATGGTACCTGTGTGGATAATTAAAACCACCAAGTGTTTTTTTTATGGGGTACCTAAGTTTTAATACATCGGTCAGCTCTAATTCAATGACTACGAAGTGACATAAATATAAATGCATGACATAAAACAAACAGAATCTTAATTTTCATTAGTATGTTCTGAAGTTCAATACCATCAGAGCATAAAGTCAATAAGTGGCTGTTCTTGATAAGGTATATTTGTATCATTAAATTATTATTATTATTAGAGGTGTAGACTGAACAGACGATGACAATGGCAGATAACTGTCAACTAAAATTTCATAACTGTGGCATGGAACAGCTAACATTACCATTACTCTTAGGTTATTGTGTCTATATATTGCTTTAAACAGAAGGTGTACTGCATTTTTATCTGGTTCTGTGTAAAAGCCCTTTATATGCGTACAATGAAAAGAAACTTTTAATGAATGTATTCTGAATTCACTGGATCTGCAGGCACAGCAGACAAGTTACTTACGCTGGGAGTAAAGCAGGATCTGCATCTCGAGCAGGGCACAGGTGAACAGCTGGAGAACGTTCTCCACCCCCAGGAGGTTAAACATTTCACTGATGGCAAAGTCAAAGAGTGGCAGCTCAGACGAGCTCGGTCGCTGACACACTATAGGCCCATAGACGCCTGAGAACTTGAGGGAACGCCCAGATGGAGGCAGGGGCACCTCATAGAGGATGTTGTAGATGTAACTCTCCAGCGGAAGGGGTGGGGGCTGGGGGGATGAAACAGCCTGGTGAAGCTGCTGCAGCACCTTCCTGCAAGCCTGGGCGAAGGCCATGGGTGTGATCAGGCAGATGCACTTGGACACGTAAAGGGTGTCGCGGCTGATGTCGTAAGAGTTGAAGCGCTGTAGCCTAGAGATGGCGGGTGCAGCATGGAGTACCGGCCGGGGCTGGGTGTGGTGGTGGTGGTGGTGACGCTGCTCGTCAAGTCCTTGCGGAGAGGTGGGAGTGTGCAAGATATCATACTGCTCCGCGTTGTGCATGTGGTAAAGAGTCTGCATGGCACTGCAGATCTGTTTACTGGTCACCTCCTCGAAGAAGGTGAGGGCAAAGCCGTAGGTTCGAGAGCCGTCCTCTCTGGTGATGATGAACGAGTGGAACTGAGGCTCCCGAGAGTCCACCTGCGTCCTGAAGGACAGACCCTTTGGCATACAGAGCTGTGGGCGGAGGAGGCAGACAGGTTGCGTTTTTGATCACTATTATATGGTAACAATTAAAAAGAATAAAAATCCATTTAATTTAATACAGGGCTTCTTGTGGTGTAAAAACATAAAATAAAACATTCTATTGGTGACAAAGAAATATATCGCAATAGAGGATGCCTCCAGATGTTGTTGGACTACTACCTCCTAACCACCACTTTAAGTATCTGAGGTGGCTGTCCAACAAAATCTTCACATATTTGCTACTTTCTTTACTTTCACATATTGAATCTGAAACTAAGCATTTGACTCACCAGCCAAGGAGAGAAAAAGACATACTGTCCCTAATAATTAACTGGCATAATTGCCACATAATAGCTGGATAATTAACAGTAGCTAACAGCAGAATGTCAGCCCAATATATTGAGTGTAAACTCAAATGCAGACAGCAGAGGACATGGCTGTACTGCTATTTACATGACTATTTATCCACTATGGCCGGTAGCCGTCTGAGATTTACTCACCAAATTAAAATGTCCTTGCATTTGGCATTCGGTGGGTGTTCTTTTCAGATCCTATGCTACAGATAATTTTGCAATCTGGTTCATCTGACTATAAATATCCTACATAGTGAAAAATGTGCTTAACAGCAGAATAAAGTATTTACTCTATACCTCTGTGTAATTATACTTTCCAATTTATCACATATAATAACATATTTACAGACATTTACATTCATATTTTCATACTGTTTCCAAGAACACTTTCCAACTACAACATTATTTCCTTAAGGATAAAATTCTCCTACCATTCCGACGGCATCCTGGTCAAATGGATTCCACTCCACATTGTCTGGATAATGTGCTAGAACTTTGGATTTAAAGGTTCTCCGCAGTGGACTCTGCTCAAAATTCTCACCTGGAAGTTGCACAAACAAAGGGCAAGAAAAACAGAAGAGAAAGAAAAACAGTCAGCACTAGTTTCCATGTGCGTGCTGAACACAGCAACAACGTGATTAGAAGCGGGCTCAAGATGCCAGGCATAACTCCAGAGGAAAGAGCAAGTCAGCATATTTGTTTTTAAGAAGAAGGATTGTATTGCATCATTTAAAGCTGTCATCTGCATCTTGGTCTGACAAATGATGGAGGGTACATAAAATAGCACAGATAATTTATCAGACATTAAAGTATTAATAATTGTAATGCTTCTTGGCAGCTTTAATGACAACACAAATGTGCATACAAAATAATCAATAAGAGAAAGCACATATTGAGTTGATTTGAACCCAGAGAGAAGCAGAAGTGATGCACACACCAAGGCGGTACTGAAAAGTCATTCAGAGTGTAGGGGGAGAGTAAACATTGACCAAGCAATGCCAGTGCAGGCAGTACTGCATGAGTGAGTGAGTGTGTGTATGAGTGCGTGTGAGAGAAACAGAAGCAGTGATTGTCAAACATCAGCTCATTGTTCAATTTGCTGCTGAAGGATGTGAGGAAGAGAAGGAAGGGTAAACAATAAACCAGGAGGAGGAGAAATCAGATTGTGCAAAACAGAAAGGGCAAATCCCCACACCTGCACAGAAAATAATGGTGAAGAATCAGAATTTGAAGTAACAAAACTGCTAAGAGGAAAAAAAAACAACAAGGTGCGTCAGGTTAAAGGTTGAAGGGTTGAAGCTGCGCTCAGGTTAAGAGGGGGAGGAGTGTGTGTGGTGGGAGGGTTACCTTCATTTGCCCCCGCCAATTTTCCTCTGGCCCCATCTCTGAATTTAGTAGCTTCTATATACTGGCATAAAGCTACACAACAAATAAAACAAAAATATAATTAAAAGCCTGATTCTATGGGTAGCGCATCACTTCTCAGTTTGTGCAGACACAGCTGTGCTGTGGGAGCAAGCTGCACACACACACACACACGACATTATCATGTCTGTGTCAGGTGGGAATGCTAATTTGAGCCAGCTGGAGGGGTTATGGTACAGGGATACAGCGGTTCCTCTCCTTCTGTAGGTCATGCAAATCCACTCTGATCAAATATGCATTTTATACTCTCAGCACAATCACAATGAAAAAGACCTGGCCAATGTGGAAACATGACCAAACACATTAATACTGATGGAACACTGAATTGTTAAAGAATTTCTTAAAGATATATAAAAAGTTTTCTTAAAATTATTGAAAGATATTGATATGCAAAGTTCCTTCTCCAGGCACAGAAAACAACATCAGAATGAAGGTTGCTTTGTTTTAACTTTAAAAGGATAAAAGTTCACTCTGACTAGATGTGCATGTTTGAGTGCAACTAGTGAAGTACAGTGGGTCAACAGAGGCCAAATGCGTTAATCCACAGCTGGAAATAAACCCAAGCAATTCAATCCATTTAATATTTGTTAGTTGTTAGAAACTGATAGGCAATGCCTGGACTGCTTACAAGACAAAAAGCAGAATTAATAATCTAACAAAATACTGTCTAATATTTAATGTTATAATGAAAGTATAAAATATTGTAATGTGCAACATACTGATGTAGACACATGACAAATTAAAGGAAAAATATGATGTGCATGGTCTAATTTACTGGCATCTCCAAAGGGTACAAGGAGCCTGACAATAATATGCATAGTCTACCACTATCACAACCCAACTGAACATCTAAGAGGGGATTTTGGACCAAAGTGTTAGACATTGCCACACCATCATAGCACCAGGTAAATGGGCACAAATATAGAAAAACAACACCTTTTTAACTGACTTCATGTTGGTTTTTGCCTTAATTTGTCCCCCTTCTGTATTTGTAAATTACCAGTAAAAGTAAAATGACTGCTGCTGTGGTTATCATCCAAGATTTTACAACAACAACAGTTGTTGCGGGCAATTCATTTTGCTTTCCAATTCATGCATTAAATCCAAAAAAACAGTCTGGCACACACATAACATTCGTGCAGCAAGTAAAAGCCCGATATGAGCTGTGTGACACACACGATTGTCTCTTGTCATAACGTCACATTAGTTGCAAACCGTGGGCAGGCTGATGTGGTCTGTGCAATGCGAGGCTTGACATTTACTTCTAGACCTTTTTTAGTTTAGGTTCAAGATATTTTATTTGTATCACATTCTGAATATTACCCAGCAGAGACACACAAAGACAAAAAATATGCGTCTGTACTTTCTTCCCTGGCGATTCCATTTCCTTTCTCTCTGTGGCGCTTGTGTGAACATGCAGTTTATGGTTTTATCTACAAAAGCAATCACAGCAGAGACTAGGTTTATGAGGGATGGATCACAGTTATGTCTTACATCTCAGGTAAAAGACTGACATTATCTGACCACAAAATATAGAAGTGATTAAAAGCCCCTTTCATTGCACAGGCTTTTCTTTCCCCACGTTAACAGACAGGCGGGGAGAACGTTTAATCAGTGTAGCCAACAACTTTAGATGGGATGTAGTGAATAGAGCAACAAAATAAGTACAAGTTAGACTTAAGTGTAGTCAAGTGAATCCTGGCAATGAAATAAAAGTCTTAAGGATTTAGTCGTTTAATCTGTTGGTTACTTTCATCTCTAAACTGCCTACAGGGACGAAAGTAGGCCATGAGTGCAGCTCAGACTAAAAGATGGCAGACAGGTCAGACAGAGGGATTATTATGACAGATTCAGCACTCACTCACTCCCTTAATATTTGTACAATTTATTTTATTAAAATTTACACACCATACTTAAGGCTTACAAATGTTTTGGACTGTTCATAAAGAATAAAACTATCCTGGGCTTCAGACAAAAACTAATCTGTGTCAAGTCCCTGACAGTAAATAAAAACAGACACATGGTCACATGACAACGTGACTCATGCTGTAAACCCTCACAGGAAAGTTGAGCATGGCAGTGACGTGACAAACATGTGAGAGCATCAGACTCAAGACAAACCTCAGATGGCATTTCAGGAACTACATGTTGCTTCAACTCAACCAACAGCCTCAGTCACTGTTCTTTGTAATCATGTGAATGTAACTGTGTAAGACTTATCCCATAAAGACCCAGACAACCACTGACAACACAAACCATCTACCAATATAAACTGTTTAATACTATCGATTCATTAATTCTATCAGTCCATGAAAATAATTGGTGTAAAATGCAGTTTGTCATCTTTTCATGGTCATCAGATATGACCCATTTGGATGTTCAGAGGCTCCATAGTTACCATGGAAACACTGTCATCTTCGACAACATTGGTTCACCAGTAAAACCCATGGAGTTTAGTCAATGACAATGGATGCAAACACTGGGTTTATGTTCAGTTAATGATAAATTTTGGTGAAAAAAGTCACATTTTCTTAATTTTTCTTGGTTTCTGATATTATAACGAGTAACTTTAAATTGAACCTTTATGAACAAATACATGATCATAAAGTATGGGAAAATACCAGAAGAAATGTATTGAAGAAATGTAAATATCAGAGGATGATGTTATAATAAATGGTAATAAATTGCTTAAGAACGGTGAAATAGAGAGAAAAACTAATTTGGAAACTGCCGAAAAAAAAAACACTAGGTCTTTATGGGTTAAATGAGTTTAGGAGGATCTGACTGCAGAAATGGACTATAATATTCAAGGGGTATATTTTCATTGGAAAATATGAACTGTTGTGATTCAACCTCCTTACGATGAGACGTTGAGATCTACCGTGTTCATAGAGTGGACTTCTTTTTTTTTTTTTTTTCAGTTTTATGATAGGTGACATTCAGTGTTAAGCTACATTACTGCCATGTAATAAGTCTGAGTGTGGATGGGACTTAAAAGGCCTTCAACTAAAACAGGGTGTCAAACTCAGTTTGATTTAGGGGCCACATTTAGCAGAGTCTGACCTCAAGCAGGAAGAAATGACAGAAATATTGATAACCCCCCATTAAATCATAAAAATATTTACAGTTTACAAAACACATGTGAATAATCTTAAAGAACTGAAATTTAATTTGAAAAATTTTGCACAATTTTAACAATATTATCCGTCAACTTATTATTACACACAATGTTACAGAGACATTTAGTAACAGGCAGAATACTACTTAAATTGCACATTTCAAGTTGTTCATATTTGTTTTTATTCATGTATTTATTTGCATTTTATTGTGAAAGGATAGTTTGTAAATGTAAATATCTTGTAGTGTAATGGTATTTTTTCACTTAATTTTTCAAGAAGAAAATTTGTAGTTGCCATCATTTATAGGTTATTATGTTATTATTTTACTTTAAATCACATTGGTCTGTATGTGGAGCCTGAACTAAAAGGATTTTTAACAACCTTGACTGTTAATATCTTCAGTGTCATTTTTGAACTTTCACCCCATGGGCCAGATTGGAATCTTTTGCAGGCCAGATTTGGCCTAGGGGCGGCATGTTTGACATCCCTGAAGTAAAACAAACCAAACACTGAATCTAACAAGCGAGTTTTGTTTCTGAAGCCATCACAGTGGGTATTTAACTGACTATAATCTGCAACTTCAGCTAGATATCTTTGAACATTGCATGATGAATCTTTACAATCATGCGAATGTCATTTATCATGGTGAGGCCTTTCCTGATGTGCATTAACCACATACAATGTTATCAGACAAGAAGGAGGCTGAATGTGAAAACCATAATGTGATTATTACAGAATATATCAAGAGCACACTCAGTAAACTCACATACTTAATAGTTAAATAAGGAAATGAACTTACCTAAACCAACATTAAATGACACAATATAAGTTGGATGTCCCTATACACAGTCACGGAAAAAAATTATTAGCCCATCAAAAGTCATCAGAAACAATGGTTATTCAATCAAGTACTAACTCCTGTGTGTATCATGTGACTAAAACAGACAAAAAAGAAAACATGGAATCCCTAATATGGAATGTCAGTACAATGGCATAGCTATTGATGTAAGAACTTATGTGATTTTGGTTATCATCAAGAAAACCATAAAAAATGGATAGATATCAGCTCCTAAATTAAACTCTTATGAGCTATTCTTGTTGTTATCATTATATTTGTTCAAACAAACACACCTTTAGTTCTACCAGACATTAAAATGAACAAGAAATTGAAGAAAACATAGGGTGGGCCAATAATTTTTCCTGTGACTGTACACATAAATGTCTAACATCATCAGTTAGGTAAAACATAAGTAATACCATGTATGTAGATGTCATGTGGCTGTTTGTGGGAGACTGTGTCATTCCCCGTTGACTAAATAACTCATCTGGGGAATAAAGAGGTTGATATATGCACATAAAATCTCCAAGGGTACTGTAGAATCCATCTTGACTGTCATTTTTAACAAATGGACAGTGATGACGATGGTAAGAGTGTGGACCGGTAGCTGTGGGAGTGGAGCGTCACAGAGCTCTGGCTACCTGCTGCTTCCTCATCCACCATAGCCAGGGACCACCCACATCTCAGCACCCCTCCTGCACTTGTACACCCTCACGCTTACTGCACTCATACGCCCGCATGCTACCGTAGCATATGCAGCTGCATATTTAACAGGAAACCCCTCTGCTTCTAGAAAACTATATTCACCCACATCTTGACTTCACCTCCCACAGCAAAATGCGGCAATGACACCACTACACACATCAAACATCAACACTTTCTCCCTCAGCCCTAGCACAAACTCATAATTCAACTTTCAACAAAAGATAAAATGTTTTCTCACTTTTTAGGCATTGAGTGGTTGCACAGTGACAACACTTTGGCACTTTAACACTGCTGCCATCCATCAATCATGTCACCATTTTAAGTCAAGCAGCCAAAACGCTGTTGTTTCTTCAAAAATTTTTGGCAGAAAAATGATCTGTCAAAGAATAATGTGGTAAATAAAGCTTTGGGAAACCTACTCTCATTCTAAAGGTTTGTTTATGCCTACTATGTCTGTATAAACTTTACAGAGTGATCTGAATAACTCACAAAGTCCGTAAAAATTAAGTAATTAATAAGTACTTAGAGAGGGTGTGGTGATCTCTGGACAAATGCTCTTTCTCAGCTCACTGAACATCAACATGTAGAGTACATCAATTTAACAAATGGAGGAAGTCTGCGCTCAAGAAGTCACTGAACCTGCCGCTGGTCTCATGTTACAACTCAGCCTGAGCATCGAGCTCTCAAAACATCTGCTTGCAACCTTAGGATTGGAGTGGAAAGAAACCCTACTCACTCAAAATACACCGTGTTGAAGACAAAAATGCGCAGGCTTTATTACTCTGCCCTGATGGGAAAGAATGTGAGGGCTCGCCATTCAAGAAGGACTAAGACTGACATCCTATGCTGACCTAAACCAAACAGGGAACTACAGTGAAGTAGGATTATGTTCCACACCTTAACCTCACAAATCCTAATGCAAAACATATAAAGAATAATAACCAAGAAAGTATTAACTGTAGACGGATAAATTAATCAGGACAAACCGGGTGTTTAACTATGGGTAATGGTAAAATCTGGGTCTGATCATGAATGATGCCTAATATCAGGATTCTCAAATGTAATTCATAATTTTGGGGATAAAATAACTGAAAAAATGATACATATTACACCTAAATTTGAGTCCACATTAGGGCTGCACGATTTTGATTCTGGTATATTTTCTATAGACTTCTAAATATTATAAACTGACTGATATAATAATATGGATAATAAAAGGCTACAGAGAATAAATCACCCAACCTCTGATATTAAGTATTGTAATGTTTTTAGGTATAAATGTCTATAATCCAATGACAGGTTCATAGAATAGGTTAATGAAACCCCCTTACAACACAAAGAATCCTTTAACTAGACATCTGAAATTCCTGACACATTTTCTAGCAAATTTTTAAGATACCAACAAACAACTATGGATAAAAATATGGAAGCCCACATTATGCAATTAAGGCCAGCTTTCATGTCGAGCCATTCATCCTTATTTGTTTGCTGAGTAGGCTCTGGGGGGGAAGAGGCTGCCTGGGAAATTCTAAAGGATATTAGCATCTGAAAGAGCAGAGCCTGTATACAAGTGTACTTATGTCCCTCCGTTCCCTGTTTTCCAGTGTCGCCTGTGAGGCTGCAGGATCATACATATGCTAATCAGGTCCGCACTGTGCAGCCAAACACTGAGCCTAGAGAAAGTTTTGCTCATTTCTTCTCGTTTCACTGTATGTGAGTCACAGCAGAACCACATATAAAAATAGGGAAGTACACTGTCTGGAGAAAAAAAACTGAGTAAAACCATTTGATTTGGCATATCTTACATAGTCTTACCTACTTGTCCTGGTGGCCCGTTGTTTCAGCTAAATTTAATTGAATTCATCTGTATAAAAACTGAATAATGAACATTTTATAATTATCGTGACAGCTTTACCACACTACCATTCCGATTATGTTGTTTTTTCGTCATCTGAGAGGTTATTCTGTCTCTTTTTTAATCACAAAACCATTAAAGTATGTTATTTAAGCATCATTACCAAGGTTTTTCCTATCATTATCACGCTTAAGCCATTCTGAGCATTAGTTAAGGCAATTTTATTTGTAAAATCAGTGGATCAAAACTAAATGATTCTCCCCAGATCTAATGGGCTTCTTTGGGAATTTTTTTTAAAGACATTTGGATGGTGTTTATTTTATTTTCATCTCCTCTAGCTTCTCTGCTTAGTATCCTGATCCAAACCCTACATTATAGATTAAATACTTATTACCCTCTTAATGGTCCATTGATTGTTTTTCCCATTGAAAGCTTGCCTGTAAATTTTCTTCAAAGCCCAAGAAAAGAATCCTAGCTTTTCTTTTGACGAACAACCAAAAGGTATTTATTTAATGACAAAGAAAAGCTGCAACACTGGAATTTACAACTTGGCTGGAAAACAAATACAATTATTTGAATTAAAAAAAACAAAAAAACACTGCAAGTAAATCATCTAACCATTCAGTTGTTTTGATAAATACTGGAGTTTTTCCTACAAGTAAATTGTTCATGAGTTTGCAGTTTCATTTACCTTAATCAGACCTGACACAGTATTTCCTGGCATACTATATCGACTATAGAATAAAATTCCCCTGTCTCAAAAGACAGGATGTCATTGTAAAGAATTTTAAAATAAACCCCCATTCAAGTAAAGCCTTAAATAAGACACCATGAAGCAGTTCCTCTATCTTCTCAACCACAATAACATGTATTAATAAAAACAAACCCATGCTGGGTCTGTGAATCCAGATGATCTGCTAGCTCTACTGGACTAATGCAGCAGGAGTTTAGCTGACACAATCATATGTGACCTATATGTAAGCAACAACACTGGAATTTCCACACCATTTCCTTTCTTCAACTCAAAACTGAAATGGTCGATAAGGGTAACCCCCTACACTCCTTCTACAGTAAACAGCATCAAAAAGCAGTAAAGAGAAAAAAAAAAATCTGATGCATAACCACAGAGCCCCCACACCTGACTCCAGTGCAAATATGAAGTACTAAGAAAGGCAAGGTGGGAAATGTGTGAACCTAAATAAAGCCAGACGCCAAATTATACAACATGGTCTGTAAAGTCTACACCGATGTCTGTATTTGCTTATTTATGGCTTTTCTATGGCTCAAAAATAAGACATCATTTTTGCAGCACATTTACCGTAAGGCTGATATGACAACTGGTTAAAGGACTATTATAACATGCAATCCCAGCTTCAAACCAAAAGTCAATTTGTGCCTGAAATCATCCATTTTTTCTGCTTAATGCCAGACCGGGTGTCCTTCAATCTTTGTCATAAATTTAAAGAAAACTCAAACTTAAGTAGATAAGGGGAACTCGAATTGAAGAACTAAAAACAGGAAGCACTAAAAGGATTTTTTCATTTCATATTGCTTTTAAGAAGAAAAACCCTGCAACAAAAGCTGTGGGTCTGTCTTTGCTTTCTACATGCTGAGTCATAATTTAACACAGATACAGATAACACACATGAAACATCGGTCACTCTCGGTTGTCTGAAGCTCAGAGAGTAAAAGCAGACGTGACTCGGTCAGCGTAGACTTATATACCCTAACAACAGGCTTACATCTGATTAATCCGAGTAGATCTAGGCTCAGACTGTCACTGTCACTAAAGAGTAACACCAGCCAAAACAGGTTAAGGCCATAAACCTTTAACTGTGAATGAATTTTTGATAATAGAGTTGTATTAAAACTAAAATATGTGTTGTTAACTTTGACATTTAGGGTTTCCCCAGGAATTTCTTCTCAGCCGAGAGAGAGATGTTGTAGGGAAACCCTGCCAGGAGCTGACAGATAGTCTCATCACATTCAGCTCTGTTATCGACCAAACAGCCCTTCCAACAGCACCCAGGCTTTTTACTTGTCATGATTCCCAGAGGTGACAAGAACTCAGGGGTATTAATCATTACCTCATATTTTCCCCATCATTTTATAACCTTTAATGTCGAACTGTAGAGGGACAACAAATCCCACACAGTATCATTCATTTACAGGACAAATATGGGTAAGTTAAATATGTATCAGTAGAAAACAAATAAATAAATACTCTCCTATAGCATTCTTTCCTCTAGTCAAACTCCTTTGACAGTTTCACATGCAGATGTAATTGCAAATCACTTTCCTACATGTACATGAAACAAAAAGGATGCCAGTTTTAGACACAAGCTGGGTTCAGAAGTGTCACACCCTACTGCATTTTGATTATGAGCTTATCCAGATAATAGAATTATTTGTGAAGGGAAGGGTGCGCCCTCCGAAAGGGTTACAGGAATGTTACGTATACATGCACACTGTGGATGATGGAGATGTCAGGGATCCACAGTGATTTGTTCTGCTGGGGCTGTGACAGGTCCATCCTGCCCAGTAACCCACTGAAGGACAACATCCCCTCATGTAATAACATTACATCGAAATGATGCATAGACAATAGTAGAACAACTACACAACAACTGTAGGACATGAGCAGCACACCGACGGGCTCAAATGGAGGTACACAAATAGACACAATACATTTAAAATTCACGGAACTGCGCTTAAAATACAAAATAAGCCAGTAATCCTCTGGTTTACGACCAGGAGAAACAAACAGGCTGAGCAGAGAGGAGCTAGGCCTTAGGTATCTGTGTACAAACCCCAACAGCCTGCTTCAATATGACACAGGAACATGCAGTACATCCACGGAGGGACACAGTCGGACATCAATACGAATGATGTTGCGGTGGAATGATGTGGCTTCCTTCTCTAATATATGCTACAGCATCTGCCCGACATTACCCCGCTGGCTAATGTGCTTACCGGACAGTTCGTCGGGTTCCAGCCCGCTTTCGGTGTCGAGTCCGCAGATCACAAAATAATCTGCGAACCGGCAGGAACCGGAGCTGAAGCCGGTGGTCATTTTGAGACTGGTCCAGTGGTACCCTTAGCCCCTCAACAGGGAGCATATTATAGGACCTCGAAGACGTGATTTGTCTTGGCCATCACGGATGCTACGCAAATGCGAACGAAGCTTGAAAATCACTACGGACACTAAGCTAACCTGTTCGGCTAACAGTGGTGTACTTCCAGTGATGGCCTTTCAGAATAAAAGCCAACATTTACACTATCCCACACATTTAACCCTCTCACAGCATTTACAAAAATAGTACGACTTGTACCACTGGTCAAATCCGGTCTCAAATACTGATCATAGACGTCACCTTAAAGAATCATCCATGCCCCATATATTCATGATCAGATGTGTCTGTATTTTTTTTGTTTGTTTGGTTTTTTGTGGCTATGATTCAGGTACAACACTACGACCTGACGAGTTCATGACGAAGTTGCTGAAGACGAATAGATTAGATATAAGCTAATTTCTTTCTGTGAATTTAAAATTCATTTTATATTGCACACAAAAAAACTCATTATAAGATTAGGCTGAATATAGATCCAAACCATACTTTAGAGAGTAGTGAGTTTTTTGTAATATACTTTTTTTATGACTAATATCAGAAAACTTGTTCTGCTTTAGTAATTTAATAAAACTAGGCAAAGTAATGAATCGCATCTTAATGTGTGTAATCTAACCAAATTTACAATCACAGTAGATTCATCGTAGTAATTTATGAAACAATTTTATTTTGAAATACTTCTAAACGTTTTCCATGAGTGGTACTAAATCTGACTTAACATAAGGGCAAAGCGCTCAAAAGACATAATAAATAAATAAATAATGGTTCACAACGGTCTTAAATCCTATAAATCCTAGACGTTACACTTATATGGGCTTGTTCTGTTTATCTTGTTATGAAAATAATTTACTTTGCTGATTTGCTCCGTTTGTTTTTAGTACTGACCTGTGAGTTACCAGCAATAACTTTTTTTTTTTTCATATGATTTTGTCATACAGCAGGATTTTATGATGCTAGTTAACCGCACCGATCAGTTAATGGTAACAAACCCAGTCCTTTGAAACCCTCAGTAAAAATACAAGCAATTCAACTGCAGTGCACAGGCTATAATTGAAAACCACACAATTCAACCGTTACGTTATGCTGCCACCACCTAGTGGCGCTTTCTTTGTGAAACTTTGTAATGTAAAATCTGTATTGCTGTCAAAGACCTTAATTTCTATTGCCACTCAATATGAAACAGTATCTTTGGTTTTCGATTTAGCTGTCAATAAGTTTGTGCTTAAGAAATTGTTATCCGTCATGTCACATTGTGATCTGCAGCAGGGATGTCATAAAGATGATTTGTGAATGTGATTAAAGTTTAGCACAACAAACAGAAAAATATTGTTAAACACTTTATGTTAGTTTAATAGATTTTACATTTTTTCATCCACTTAAGAAATGGAACAGTTCCTGTAGCAGCATCCCATGTACATAAGACTAAGATGACAAAACATTAGACAAAACTCACACATATTAAGGAAAGGAACTTTAATGATTTAATAAATACATATAAAACAAGGTTGATTAGATAGGACAGGAAAATGCAATCTGTAAACACGTCATACTGCAATACATCACTTCTCTGTGCAAAATAATACTGCTTCTGAGATGTCAACAGAGAAAGTTAGAAAAAATGATTCCGGATCTTTGAGAGGGTATTAGGACAAACCCCAGAGATAATCTGATTATGTTCATTCTGGAGTTTGGTTTAGAAATGTTGAAAAAAAAAAAATCATCTTTCACATCTTAGCATATTGCCTTTTATCTCCTTAATTATTAAGATGTAAGAGCTGAGAGACACACACGTTTAATCACTTCGTTTGACCAACCTAGTGAAGTCACCAAGATGCCAATGTATTGTGTACAGATGCAGCCCCCACTGAGCTGGGAAATCCACAGACTACTAATTCACACACAAAAATAAAAAATAAAGGAAGTCACAATCCCTTTAAACTCTCCTCGGTGACGCATAATGTTTAAGTTGTTGAAAAGCTGTTTTATGAGGTTACAAATTGTAACATAGTGCACAGTAAATCTGTCCAGTATTAAGACATTATATTGAACTCACAAACTGAGTAACAACTGAAATCTCCCAGTACAACAGAGCAATTGCCTGTATGTTTGTGCAATTTTAACCGACAAAAGAAAAGTCATGTTAAGAATTGTTACCTGCACATACATTCACTGCATCATCTCTGGCTACCGTCCAGAAAGTTTAAGCAGCAGCAATAAAACATCTTGGTACACAGGCAAAAATAAAGACACTAACATCACCAAAATGAAGTTCTGTAAGCTTTTGTAGCACAGGACACATTTAGCAATCAAAATGGTTTTAAAAACACAAACTACAGCATAATCAGGCATTATAATGTCTTCTCTTGACAAAGAACAGAAGCAGTAAAAGCGAGGTAAGGCTTGAAGGATACCTCACAGTCTGTTGGCAGTCTTATCAAGGGCACTGGTGCTTTATCCATGGCATGAACAAAATAATCCAGTTGTATACTGGCAAAGAGTACAGTATGTGCGGATGGACAATATCTCACCATGATGGAGAGGCAGTCCTCACAGTCCAAGTAGATTCTATTCTGCGTTTCATTAACCTCTCTGGGTTACATGCATGTTACTTCACCTTGTTTTGACAATCTACAAATAAATATGAATTAAAATACCAGTCTGAACTAGATAATGTTTTAAGTTAGGCCTCCTCCAGTTCAGCTTTAAGGAAAGCAAACACTTATCTTTTTTTATGAATTACAGCAGCAAAGAGCTGCTTTAGGCTACAAACATGAACAGAAATGGGTGAGAATAAAAGGGAGCACGATGTGGCAGTGAATCCAGGAAACGTTCAAGGAAGAACATAAGAATATGTGGGGAGACAAAAAGCTTCCATTACTAGGAACAGATATTTATCTTTTCCACATTATTTTTCCTCCCACGCAATACATACATTTGCTCAGACAAGCACCACCAGGTTTTAAAATGTACTGTTTAACAATATAAATCAATTTTTAACAATGGTGACCCAGTTATTGCTGTGGTGGCACACTTCCTTAGATTCAAATTAGACACAAAAATATTAAAATAAATATTAAAAAGAGTGAAACTAAAGGTGCTACAAATAGGAATGAATGCTAGATATGATACTGCAACAGTTACAGATGTTGATACAATAGTTTGAATGAGGATTTGTCTTTCTCCTGTGGAGGTGATAAGCCATGCTTACAGTAAGCAGAGATGTGCTGGTTTCTGTCAAAGGATATGAAGTTGGAAAACAAACAAAAAAGAGTGTGTTTCACGTCCTACAAGTAGCACCTTTAATTGACTGGCAAGAATCATAAAAGCAGTGCCTTCAAAAAAAACTATTTATAATCACAAAAAACAAACATATGCAAGCAGCGGGCAGTGTAGACTTGACTCGATATCAGGAACAACCCACCACTGCATGCATTTGGTAGTCAATAGTACTTGTTTAACCGGTGATCAGTCAACAGCGACACAAGCAGCTGTGAATGAGACCGAGGCAAAGCAACTTGAGTGACAGCTGCACGTTCCTGAGCCGAGGGGAAGGGATGTGGGATCAGCCAGTAGATGAGATGCTGAGGTGTTCGTACTCTACTCTAGTTTCTTCTGCAGTTTCTTCTGGAAGCAGACAGGCAAAATGGAGAGCACGGCAAGTATACCCAGCACAGCTAGTGAATTCCAAGACACCGCCTCACCGGCTGTGGTCAGTTTGTACAGTGTGGTACCAGCATTGATGGCTACAAAAGATGGTGGTGCCACTCCTGGAAATACATGAGTTATGACAAAACTTAAAACCAGGAATTACAGCTGTTGAAAAAAGTTGAAAAAATTAAAAAATTACACACATATATGAAATAAATTATCTTACCTAAAAAGGTACCAATGAAAAAGACCCCCAAAGGCACATTTATTACAGGAGACGTAATGTTGATAAACCAGTTAGGAAGAAAAGGGGTTATCCTTAAGAAGATGATGTAATTGATTAAGTGATCCCTGTGTTTGTCAACCTGCAAATAAAAACAGAGTATAATGTTTAAGTACTCAGTGGGATACTGTAGAGCAGGTTAGAGACAATGTCAAGGACATGTTGGCTCAACTGTGCATTTCAGACTTTAATAAGTGGTTTTCTATTGTGAATAAACATTCATGAAAAAACACTTAAGCTGTCAACTTTCCTGTGCATTACATTTTATTTAATCAGCCAACTGACACTGAGAAACAATTTGATATTGTTAGAAATTACAAAATTTATACATACGTGATAAATAAGTTAAAAAAAAAACAAACCTGAATGTAATCAATAAATGTGGAACTGAACATAAAACTAGACTGAAAACTGAGCCAGTTGTTCTCAAAATGAGCCCACAGACTGTGATTTCAGCAAACCTGTAAGTTTATTTCAAGCTATACTGTGAGACGTAGACCTATTAAATTGGGTTTTGTATACTGATACCAGCATCAGTCGGTATCGATGTGTGGAAAAAAATATTAGACCATCAAAAGTCATCAAAAACAATGGTTATGCAATCAAGTACTAACTCCTCTGTGTATCACGTGACTAAAACAGATTTTTAAAAAATGACATGCCTAAAAGCACTGTGTATAATCAACTGTACAGAAATACAGTGCTACATAAGAAACTGAGTTAGATACAATAGCGGTATTTAGAATATGTGTATGAAAAAAAAGGAGGATGAAGTAAATTTCATTGTTCCTTCAATTTATCCTGTTATTTGGGTTAAAGTTTTTACCTGTCGGGACCATTTCTGAGCTCTCTCTGTGAGATATTTGTAGACCATGGGTCTGCCCACCAGATAAGACAGCATGTAGCAAAAGGAAGCGCCCAGGCCAGAGCACTGTGAAAACACGATAACAGACTTGAGCACAAATGTATGATGAGGGCTCTGGTGTTTTCACACATTAACCACTGCTCACTCTGGTTTGAGTCACTCAGTAACCACACCAGCTGCCATCATGAACTCACATCATCCAAATGTGTGTTCCCTTTTAATTCCCCTTCTTAAATAGCAAGAGACTGAACTGTTATCTGCAATTCTCTGCTATTTGCAAATAGCAAATTACATAAGAGCTGAAGGAAACACTTGCTAAAGAGGAAACACTACCAAATGTGCCCTCAATAATAAATCCTATTATATGTGTTTACACACACACATATATGTATATATGATTATTATTTTAATAACCATCATTATTATATTTTTGTAGTAGTAGTAGTAGTAAGTAGTATTGATCATTTCTGTCTTGCTACTTTATATTATATTTGCATGGAGGCAATATAACATACAACAATGTCCTCTGGAATTAATAAAGAATTCTGAATCTGAAAACATTAAGTGTTTTATAAAAACTTCTTTCAATGTATTACTATTTATTTGCTTTTTAATCATTCATGTCATGCTGTGCTTACTCACCAAACAGACTAAGAAGAGAGCCAAAGGGAAGGGGTAAAGATATCCAGACAGAATGCTGAGAAAAATGGATCCAGGGATTGCAAAGGTTTGGAGGCTGGAGATCAGTGTCAAGGTGAACAGTTCAGCAAAAGCAACTACAGGAGTATCACACAGGTACATACTATATATGTTTATGATACTTAAATTACTTTAGGATAATTATTCAGTCACAGGTGAAGAATGCAGCAAATCTACTGAGCCGTTTCCAGACGTTCAAGGCAGCATTGCACTGTAAACAAAAGTACCTACTGTTCAGACATGCCTTGTGGAAAGACAGTGATAAACAGGCAAATATTGGTAAGTTACTGAAAAAGTATATCCATTTTTTTTAAAAGGATACAAAATATATGTGGCAAAGTAAGCCACCAACACCTGGGTGTAGTAGGTGTCTTTGTATTTGGACAGCACTGTTCCTAATGCTTTGGCATCATCCATATCTTTAGGGATCTTGATTTTCTCCATTTCATCACTAAAAAAAAAAAATAAATATGTTTAGCAGTCTATGTTTCACAATAACATTTTCAGTTTTTGTCAGTCCACTCTAAAATCTGGTTTCTAACAAAAAATAGAGCACTGGTTTTAAAAACTATCACCATTACCTCCATTGCACACAGACCACTAGTCACTGTATTTGTGGTGCTTTTGGTTCTATCATTACAGCATATAACAGCGGTGACAAATGAGAAATAAAAAAAAGCATGTGTAGTGAGTAAAGCAGCTTACTCTGGAAGCTCTGGAAAGTTCCTGTAGACCAGGTACATGATTGAAGCAGAGCAGGTAAAGATGGACAGCAGGATGAGGAGGGACATGTGTGCGGAGCCTTCTGTAGCATGATGAGGCTCTGTGGAAAAGAACAATAGGTCATACTGTGATAGTTAATAAGACCATAGCAAGTTACATGGGATAACTAAGTGTAATTTCCTAATGAGTTTGCATCACTTGTTAGAACATCTTCAGGGACTCTAGCCTCATGAGACTTCCTGTTGCTGTTCATTTAAATGGAGCTTTAAAAAACATGGTAGGGATAAAGAACACCCATTGATTCTGATAAATGATGATAACGCAAGCCGTGTATTGAGTCAAGCAGTATCAATAGGCATGCCACTGCTTAAAGCAACAGTTCCCAACCTTTTTTGGCTTATGACCCCATTTTAACATTACAAATTTCTGGCAACCCCAGACATTTAAAATGGAGACCTTTTTTTTTTTGCAAAAATTTTTTTTTGATCATATAATAGTTTGCTATACAATGTTGCAAATAAATATTAATTTTAGATGACATTTAGCTATATAATGTATATTATGAACAAAGGCAGAAAAGCCAGGTGTAGATTACGGCATAAAATGAGACTTTTAGTTTTCTTGGTCAAGATATGTGTCAGTGAAGCCTGTATTACAAGGATGACAATACTGAACAAATTCAAGATTAATCCACATATGTCCTCTCAGATATTATATCCTGCATTTTATTTGAACTTAATTTTTACCAAGAAAAGTGTGTGGTCTTTAAATTATAATGAAATATTTATTGAATCATTAAAAAATACTTCAGTAGTTGAAAAAGAGTGTGGGCACTCAGTACTAGTGCTAGTTCTGGTCAGGTATTGGTTCACTGAAGACATCACTCCGGTCAGAGTTGATTATGGAAGATTTATTGAAGAGAGCAGACAAAGGCAAGCAGTACAGTCCAGATCAGATTCAAGAGTGAGTCATTAGGGTCCAGGCAGTCCGGGGTTCTTATACAGATGTCGGTTAATGCAGGATGGGAAGTAAGCGGGAGGTCTTGGCTGTAGCATCCATCTTGGCTGATGGTCTTGCCTGCACTGCATATTTAGGTTGGTTTGTTTACACTTATATGCCGACACCTAGAGACGGCTGGTGTGTTTAGGCGAGTTGCTTGGCATCATGGGACAGCCTGGGTCCGGAAGCTACTAGAAGCTACTAGGGCTACCAATACAGATAAGATAGATGCAGTTAGTTATACAGATAGTTAGCAGTGTCACTGGAAAGATGAATGCTGAGACAGACATTGATTTAGACACTGATATACTGTCAGTATGAATGTGAGAGAGGTTGATGCTAATGCAGATAATGGTAGATTAGTACAGTTACTCTAGTTTATCAGATTTCCTTCGTAACAGTAATTTAAAAAAAAAAAAAATTTAATCAATTACGAGAAATTTCAAGTGACCCCATTTGAATTCCAGATGACCCCATGTGGGGTCCTGTCCCCAAGGTTGAAAAACACTGGTTTAAAGCAATAATAAGGTTTAAAAAAAGAAAAAAAGCTTACAAAATTTTTCTCAAGCCCATATTGTGTCTTAAATATAAATATTGTAATGTATTAGATGACACTAATTTGTACACAAGAGGCACAAACTGTGGAACAATGTCATATCTTTAATAAACACAAATAGAAATAATTTCTTGTTTTGCAGGTGTTCTAGGATTATCTTGTTGGCTTCATAATCAAACCAATCAGTTTCACACTGTATGTTGTTACTGCTACAGGTCTTTGTTGATAAACTACTAATACTGATCCATAATGTTTGCACAGCAGAACCTGAAATAAAATAAAACTCAGGAGTGAACTGAAATTAATGTACACATGTAGAATAGGTTTTACTGAGCAAACACCCAGTTAATCAGATGTTTGCTTTTGAAACATCACTAACAGATCAAGACCTACTTTGTTTTTGAAATTTTGTAATTGTGACTAATTTGTAAGTTATGAACTTAATATTCTAGTAATTTTCTGTGTGTTGCCTCTGTGAAATACACAGAGTCATAGTCTGGGCTTCAATAGATTCTTTGCAGGTTTTTTCACATGACTAGCAGCAGGCCACCTTTGGACTGAATATTTCTAATATCAAACAGTGAGCTGTGTAGTTCAACTATAAATAGGCGTTGGGGGGAGTTCTGGATAAAGCTGGATTTCATGACTGTCTCAGATCAATTTAAGTCAGTGTTATTTATTTACTTACTGTAACACAATCTTACAGTGTTGTCTTAAGGGACTCTGTACACTCCTCCACCCACTTTATCCTACCTCTATTTTGATTATTAGTTTGAAGGAGGAAAAACTTCTGAAAGACTTTCAACTGGGGAAAAAAGAAGAACCCTTAGGAAGAGGTGCAATAGAGGGTACACACAACATACGCATCAATGAACACTAAAAGCATGATGTAACTGGCAGTTGATCTGTAACAGCAACTGGCAGTTGATCTGTAACACATTAATCTGTTTCATGGTTTGTAGTCTTTGCTCTTTTTAATAAACTGCTTAGATGTATATGTGGTTTATTAATACACGTAGTTAACCAAAAGGATAACTTAAGTCTAATACATCTTACGTTTCGGTCACTTTGACACGTGTATCTTTAGATGTACTACATTAATGTATAACTACAGTATGACACGTCATCTTACACGTTAATATATATTTAAAAATAATGTATTTATTCTATTTGTGTCAGATTACCTTCACAGCAATGAATAGTTTTCATTTGAACGTGTTTTACTGCTGGATCTGCTGCTTAATTTTGTCTGTCTTATCTAATCTATAAAAATACTTTCTCCTCCGCTGTTTTCCTTGTAGCAACTGGTTATTTATACGGTTACATACTATAAAATAAAATAGACTTTCCAAAGAGTTTTACCCAAATTAGTTCAATAAGGCAATATTCGAACCACGAAGCTCGAAACCACAAAGCAAGATAATGGCAGCAACATTGCTAAGCTAGCATTCGAAGTCGTCGTCAGCTAATTTAAGCTAACTCTATAGCTGGATGTGCTGCAACCGGTTTCTGCCTTTAGCTTTAGCTTTATTTCCACTGTCAATCGTTGAGGTATCTAATAACACCTCCCTGTCCTCAGCCTAAAAGGACTCCGACGTTTTGTAATCTAGTAGTCTATGTGAAACCTCGGAGCTGTCTGTTCGGGTTGTGAGTTAATTTGGCCGATGTAGCCTACGCCTACCTTTGAGTACTGGTGAGTCGCCAGCGCTTCCTTTAATCTCCTCCTGAGCCGAGGACAGGCCGTCGGTTTCTCGTCTTTCTCTCCGCTTTTTTGCCATTTCCTGTGGTAAGGTTACGGTCAGCTAAAGCACCGGAGACTACACCAGCCTACGGGTGGATGACACCGGTATGCTGACAGAACAGCTTAGTGGTGCGTCACAGGGATGACCTTTGACCTCCACCATACACTACCGTATATCATCCAAACAGCGCCCCTCGCGGCGACACCGTTGGTTTGGATGGTCCATGAGAAAATAGAAACATGTTGTTGCAGGTCTGTGTAATTCAGCTTATTTAAGAAGTCAGCCCTAAAAGCCTCAAAGACAAACAAAACTCAGATCTGCACAGCTTTTTTTAAGCTTAGTTTTGATAATGTATGATTTGAATATAGTTAATGTCTTTCTTTTATTCTGTGAATGCTTTTTAAAATCACGTTTTATCTCTGATAATTTTAATGCCTTTTTTTGTTTTTTGTTTTAATGTCTTGCTTTTTTATGTGATTTTTTTTCTGCCTTTGTAAAGCACTTTGAGTTACCCTTTGTATGAATAGTGCTATCCAAATAAACTTGTCTTGCCTTGTCTTACCTAAAATTTTTCATAATACTCATCATCTGAACATTATTATTTATCACACAGACCATGCCTTCACAACATTTGGCTGGTCTGATGAGGCCAAAGCTACTGTCAGATTAGCTGACATAATTTTAAGTGAAGCTGAGATGATAGGTCTTATTGCAAGATATCATCATTGCAATTTGAATAATGTTATCATACATTTCAGATGTTTCAAAAGGTTTGCAGATATTTTACATCTTGTCCTTGACCCTATCAGATCAAATTGATGGCAGATTTAGGCAGCAAGCCTAAATCTTTGTGGTTTGCAGTTCATTTTTGAAAAGCATGGCCAAAAAAAATAAGAGCACAACTTCCTCACAGCTGTGCTAATTACCATACTGTCTTCATCTGGGTCGAGGGTTGTGCTAATTATCAAAATATTTTTTCTCTTGCCTAATTTTGGCTATATCTATTTTTTTTTTTTTTTTGGCAAAAATAAAGTGAATCATCAATTAAATCTAGTGTCAGTGGCAGCAAATTGGAGCCTCCTGTGGAAAGTGCAGTTATCAAACTAATATTGTGAAGTCAATAACATTGAAAGCACATGAAAAACCAAATTTATGAGACACAATACAAACAATTTTTCAGCCATAGTGTTGTTACATTTTGTGTGTGTTCGGTGCAGGTAGAGATAGTAAAAACATGCTTCTAAAGCAGTGTTGCCAGATGGGAAATGACAAAGTATTGTACCAGAAGTTAAAATTATTGTATTATGAGGGATATTTTTGTACTTGATTTGACCTTGGTAAGTAAAATACAACCACAGACCATGGTTGGACATTTTTGGAAAAGAAAATGTATTTTCTGCCTGGACTGTAGTGGTTTGATAAACTTTTGTTTACATCTCATGTTGCCATGCTATATTGTGCATCACTTATGCCACATCTTGCGCTAATTGGCTGTAAAGGGGCATGAGAGACCTGGAGCAACATCAGGCACTGTGCAGACTGTTTGCTAAGTTTGTAATGAAGGGGTCAAATTATTGTACATTATGGGATTTTTGGAATTATTGACCGTACAGTGGGAGAAAATTATCATACAAATACTATAATTATTGTGCATCTGGCAACCCTGTTCAAAGGGAATTTCTTGCAATCAGGAAGTGCTTGCATGAAAGAAAATATGTCACTGCGTTTCTATTGGTGGAAAAGTGCATCACATGGACCAATCAGAGATGTCCATACTGTGCCATGAGTAATCTAATAAAAACTTTATACCTAGACAAAAAGGGCTTGTGCTATGGGCACAGGGAGAGGGAGAGGGAGGAAATCCACTCTTTTCCACTATTGTTCTATAAATTTTATTATTTTATTATTTATTTCTAAACTTTATTTTTACATTTTTACATGGTTGAATTAATGTTCTGAGCAATTAAAATGTTGTGCGTATTGACATAGAATTTTCATTTTAATTACATTCAAGCTTGTCCCCTCACCATGACAGTAACTCAGACATTCTAAGGCCTTGGGACCTAGCTATAGCTGGCACATGTAACATTTCATAAAGAATAAAGGTTTGGTTTAGTTAATTTATTAGTTTATTTTGAGCTTATGCACTCCATGCACAGTGGTAATTACATATACAAGTACAATATTCAATGCTGTTCATAGACATTTCATCATGTGTAAACAGATATACATGGAAAGATTGCTAAAAAAAAAAAAAAAAAAAATGAAAACACCAGAGGCACAAAATACATGAGCATGAGCAAGTCTGCATAGACTATTATTATGTGATATCAATTTGGTGGTTCCATGCAGGTAAGGGGATAGTAAAAACTAATCCAGGTGATAATATATGGGTACAGATAGTAGCAGCAATGTGCCAGTTACAAGGTGTTTAGACAAGCAAACCCAGTCAGGCAGGTACAGTTCATGGAATCCATCACTAAAAGGCAAACATACAAAGGCACCTGAAGGTACCTGAAAATAAAAGTTAGCATTAACAAAGTAGGAAATTAGGTTAACTTGATAGAACGAATGAGCAAAAATGACAGAAAAGAAAATATACTGAATCAAATTCAAAACTTTTTTCCATGTCGAAACATTCAACAACTAAAATGTACTAGAATGCAGCATTTAAGGTCTTTTTTTTTTTTTTTTTTAATTCTCCCAGGGGTTGGGGGGAAGCTATGAGTGTCGCTTTTATGCCCACTGGAATATTACACACCCTGATTTTATTTTATTTTTTTACAAACCCTGTTCCTCCATTTCTGCCTAATATTCATTCATTCATTCATTCATTCATTCATTCATTCATTAATTCATTAATTCATTAAT
>JAPTGZ010000018.1:38977215-38992972 GCA_029814645.1 Fowleria isostigma
TCAAATTTAATTTCAGTCTTATGAGGGACTGAGAGTCCAAAACCTGGCCAAGGGACAAAGGACATACAGCAAAAACAATATAAAAAACATATTTTATATCATATAAATAGTAATTTACCTATCATAAATTTTTTGTAAGTTCATCTTTGTGTCTAGCAAGTGTAGCATGAATAAAAAATGATAAACGTGTTTTTGTTTTTCTTATTTCTGCCTGGGACACAAATTCTTTGATAGTTGGAGAATCACCCTTTTACATTTCTGTTTTTAACTTTATGATTGTCTCCACAGTACAATCTGCCCCTTGAACTCATCAATAGACAGAACCTGACAGAATGGATGGAGATCCTCAAGACAGTAGTGGATAGAGATGTGCCTCCGGTACGGACACAAAATACATTATTTTAGTCATTAATAGTATAAAATTGCCTTAAGAATAGTTCATTTGAGCTATGTATGTTTTAGTTCATCATATGCTGACTGTCATGTTATCGGTATAGGAGACAATGCAGATAGATGAAGATGAGAGGCCTGAGTTACCTTGGTGGAAGTGCAAGAAGTGGGCCCTTCACATCTTGGCTCGGCTGTTCGAGAGGTAAAAAGCAGATAACTCTTTCCCGGTTGTTTTAATAAATAATACCAACGTAGATAAGTGTCATTAATTTTAATATACCCACTTTGCAGATATGGAAGTCCAGGAAACACCACCAAAGAGTATGCAGAGTTTGCTGAACTTTTCCTCAAGGAATATGCAGTTCCTGCACAGCAGGTAGGGACCTACGTGGTGTGATGCAGACAAATGAAGCCCACCTGTCAAACTCAAACATATGCTTTTGGAGTGAACCTCACAAGCCGAATACATCTTTATTCACTTGTTCATTAGGTTCTGCTGAAAGTCTTATACCAGTACAAGGAAAAGCAATATGTGGCTCCCAGAGTACTCCAGCAGACACTCAACTACATCAACCAGGGCATTGCACATGCTCTGACATGGAAGAACCTCAAACCACACATCCAGGTAAGAAAATCGCTTTCATTAATCGTAACAATTTGCACATTTATCATGATTTTAAGAATTGATTAATCTGTAAATTATTTTAATAACTAATTGATTCATCAGATGAACAAATGACACATTTTGTAGACAAGTCACTAATGATGACATCCCTGCAATGGCCTCGGATATAGTTAGTGTGCACTAGCCCACTACCTAGACTAGTTATGGCTCCAGTCATAGTCTATCAAACTATATGAAGAAGAAAGAAAATATAAGTTGCACTTGACTATAAATCGCATTTTTGGGTAGAAATTTAGTTTACAAAATCAGACCATGAACAGATATTTTATCTTGGACGGCATGTTATAATAATGTGTTATAGTGTTCCTGATGATGGTATTGGTTGTAACAGTGTTTATTCATTCATGAACTTATTTTATCAACAATACCTGGATGCTTGTTGGCTAGTGGAGACATTGGCATACTTACTATCATTACATATTGTAATATTATATACATGCATATCATTACAGTTATCATGGCTGTTTGTCCCGTAGTGTATGTTTTTTTCAGTTTATTAGATCCTTTGTCTGCCTCAGGACTGTTTTTATTATAGACGCAGAATTTATGAGTTGAATCTAGTTGTATCTGGTGTTGATGAGACGTGTGATTCTTGTACAGTAAATGTTAGCCCCAGAATGATAGCGTGCTAATGCTAACGGGGCTGGAGGAGTGACAGGTGGGGGCTGTTGATGTTTGTTAGCCGGTTAACTCTTAAACTGTACGGCTTAGATGGATAGATAGATGTCTTTTCATCCCCAAACGAGTAAAAGAAAACGCCATGGACTCATAACACAGATAGAAAAACACAACGTCATTCTGGACTCTGCTACAGACCCTTGGAAGAACAATAGTCCATTGGTTAGCTGTGCAGCTAATTAAGTCCCCGATATCTGGCGTGTCAACCAGTTCCATGCATCTGGGACCAGGGAGGATCTGTCGGCAGGGAATGAAGCCCACCTGCAGGGACATGAAGGGGTTTTTGGATGTTTGTTTGCCGCTCAACTAACCGATGACTGGAGGCTGTCTGCAGCTGTTAGCATTGCGTTGTATGTCATTAGCCACAGAGCTAAATAGCAGCTCCGGTTCCGTGACCTCCTCTGTGAAGTCAACACAAATGTCTGAAACTTCAATGTCCAGATAAAATTTCCCATTCCGCTGCACCCCAGTACACAATCACTATTTTTTGCCTTCATTGAAGACAAACGCACATTGGTAGAGGGAGGGTTGGTTTTACCACAGTGAATTGTCCTCCGGGGGAGGTCCACAGGAAAAAATGCTACAACACCACCGAAGAAGAACAAACCAGTGTAACAGATACTGGTAGTTGTCACAAACCTAGAGCGCCCTCTGGTGGTAGATAATGTTGACTGAGACATGTATTTTAATATATATAAATCTCACCTGAATATATATCGCAGTACCAACCAAAAAAAAAGTGTGACTTATAGTCTGAAAAATACAGTACATAAATGGCGCACTATGTTTCAGCCAAATGGGTGGCTCGACAGGACACCGGCATAGCCATGCTGCTCTGTTTTCTGCTGTTACACTACATGCGGGCAGACCTAAATACTAACATGCTCAAGACCCAATGAATCGACTGTTGAATTCATTGCTAGCTCTTTTATGAATCGATTTGAATCAAATTAATTGATCCATTATTGCAGCAGTAGTGCCAACTATTGGAACATTTTCAGAAATTGACATTTTTACTTGAAAACGTTATGTGATCCATTGCTATTCACTGACTGGGCTGTGTGTGTGTCTTACAGGGCATCATTCAGGATGTCGTTTTCCCGCTCATGTGTTACACAGACAGTGATGAGGAGCTGTGGCAGGAGGATCCATATGAGTATATTCGTATGAAATTTGGTAAGTAGAAACGGAACTGGATGCTTATCTTTAAAAGCAGTCATGTACATCACCTTAACCGTTACTTGGAACTTTTGTCCTCTTTAGATGTATTTGAGGACTTCATATCACCCACAACAGCAGCCAAGACACTCCTTTTTACCGCCTGTAACAAGAGAAAAGAGGTATGATTTGATTTCAAGCTTAATGGTTCCATTTTTGTATTGGTAGGTTCACAATCCAATTTGGTTTTAATCTTTTTTTTTTTTTTTTTTTTTTTTAAGGTGCTGCAAAAGACTATGGGCTTCTGCTACCAGATTCTTACTGACCCCGCCTCTGACCCAAGGAAAAAGGATGGTGCCCTCCACATGATTGGATCTTTGGCTGAAATCCTACTGAAGGTAGGTCTCTTAATTAATTGCTTGGTAGGAAATTATTAAAAAAAAAAACAACAACAACTATGCTTTGGCTATGAACATATATATATATTTTTTTTTTTTTTTTACCAACTAAGGCAATCCCTTTCTTGTAAACATTATTTTCAGTGTATAATGTATAAATTAATGCATTCTTATTCACCTTTTATGATCCTTGTTTTATACAGAAAAAAATTTACAAAGATCAGATGGAGTTCATGCTGCAGAATCACGTCTTCCCCCTGTTCCGCAGTGAACTGGGCTACATGAGAGCCAGAGTAAGTGTTAATGTCCCAACAACCAAATCTAAGCCTACTCTCTTTGAAGTAACACTAGTTTCTTGCATAGTAATAATAAATGGCTGTTTTTGTTCTGAGTTTTAAGAAATTCTGTTAGTTCCTCAACCTTTCTGTGTTTACGTAGGCCTGCTGGGTGCTGCATTACTTCTGCGAAGTGAAGTTCAAAAGTGACCAGAACCTGCAGACGGCTCTGGAGCTGACCCGCCTTTGTCTAATCAATGACAATGAGATGCCAGTTAAGGTGGAGGCTGCTATTGCCCTGCAGGTTCTCATCAGCAACCAGGAGAAAGGTGAGCACAAAATTCAGCTCATCTCTTCTTAGCAAATGAAAATCTCAACTGTTGCTGTAAGTGGCTGATCTTATGTCTGGACCCTATAGCCAAAGAATACATCACCCCCTTCATCCGGCCAGTGATGCAGGCACTCCTCCACATTGTCAGAGAGACGGAGAATGATGACCTCACCAATGTCATTCAGAAAATGATCTGTGAATACAGTGAGGAAGTCACTCCAATAGCAGTGGAGATGACACAGCACTTGGTGAGTGAAGTCAGTAAAGAGTTGAGATCATCATTTAGGCATTATGTTTTTATGTGGTCAAAATCTGTCCACCTTGATTTGTTGAAGCTATAATTGGAGACCCTTCCAAAAATAAAATGGCCACCTAAAATGTTGAAATATGGTTTGTAGTGGCAAACAATTATCTGTTGCCTTAAACCTTGAGTTTTTAACAATGTGCACACTAATTATCTTCAGCTCGGTTTTTGCTCAGTGTTATGAGTTACACAGTTGAATCAGCAGTCCACGGAGATGATCATAATGGCCTCTCTGTTTGCTCTTGACAGGCTATGACGTTCAACCAGGTGATTCAGACGGGGCCTGATGAGGAGGGAGGAGATGACAAGGCTGTGACGGCTATGGGCATCCTCAACACTATTGATACTCTGTTAAGTGTAGTGGAGGATCACAAAGAGGTGAGCAGCATAGTCACTAAACACACACATATACACACACACACACATACACACACACACACAGAGTCTCCGGCTGATCACTCATCTCGGTGCCACTTCCTCTGCAGAAGCGGGCTCTGGTCTGCTGTAGCGCTCCTGCCAACACACTTGAGCCACCCACCAACTCCTGGGAACACACTCTGTTCTCACCATGTTCAAAATGACTCAGAGGCTGAGGCAGATGCTAGAAATAGCACTGGGGCAGGCTGCCACCATGTCTGCCGAAACATAGGAGAGCTTGAAACACAGAACTATTAGATTTGATCGAGGATTTTTCTATAGAGGAATTGTGATTGCACAATAGTTCTGTGGTTTATGGTTCAGCCATCGGTTCATGTGGCACGTTATCCCAAAAAAAATCCCCTAAACTATGTAAATTTACTGTATTGACACACGATGACAAAAGTGACTTGAATAACGACTTGCTTCATTGATTTGTTTTCATTGCAAACGCAGTCATAGAAAAATCACAATGAGATCTTTAACAAATGTGTTGTAATGAGCCTTTATATAAGTTTAACTTAACACATGGGTTATGATAAACTTTTCTTCTTCAGCTGCTTTTTTAAATGTAGGCTCAAGAAAACTCATGATTTTAAAAGGGCAAATGCTGAATAAGAATCATCCATCTCATCACACATACTGAATCTAAGCACCCGGTTGAGGGACTTGAATTTAACAAATCAATCTTCCACTTTTATCTTCTCACCTCTGTGTTTTGTGCTTTTTCAGATCACACAGCAGTTGGAGGGCATCTGCCTGCAGGTGATTGGCACTGTGCTGCAACAACATGTACTTGGTAAGCAAGACTGGTCCTCCCTGTCTCACCACATTCCACTGTCATGCTGGTTCTAACCCTTACTGTCTGCCTACCTAAGACATAGTCTGTAGATGCAAACTATTTATTTATTTCTGGTGACTCATCTTTCTCTTGGTGGTGGTGTTTTTTCCAGAGTTTTATGAGGAGATCCTGTCTCTGGCTCACAGCCTGACTTGCCAGCAGGTGTCGCCACAGATGTGGCAACTCCTTCCACTGGTGTACGAAGTCTTCCAGCAGGATGGATTTGACTACTTCACAGGTCTGTGCTTGTCTATGAAAAAGCATTTGCAGTTATCCCACAATACTAAATATATTTCACATTATGATGGATCTGATGAGCAGCAATGATACATTGAAGTGTTCAGAGTTAAAACTAGAAAGACTCCTCTGTCTTCAGTCTCACTTTTTAATGTTTTTTGGAAAAGTATTTGCACTGATAATACTGAAAAAAAAAATGACAACAGGTGCCAAGCTAGTGTGTCACTGGTTTGTGGGCCAACATGGCATCGCCTTTGTTTAAAAACTGACTAATTTCTAGGAACATAGAATAGATGTTTGATTTATGGTTATCTTCAGCCTCTTTCATTCATAAGTGTTAACTCATTGAAACCCAAACTTGAGTTAATATTCTAAATCAAAGGTTACATTAGGACAAATGGATGCCTAGATTGTCAGCAGAAACAGTTCCTGAGATCTGAGAGTTGTGTAAATGTTTTTTTATTTCAGACATGATGCCTCTTCTTCACAACTATGTCACCGTTGATACAGACACCCTTCTCTCTGATACCAAATATCTGGAGATCATCTATAGCATGTGCAAGAAGGTAAAACTTGACTATATACAAGGCAAGATAGTTGTGTCGATCACTATACATTAGGTTGTTGACCCTACATGCTACTTCACACAGGTCCTAACAGGGGATCCAGGCGAAGACCCAGAGTGCCATGCAGCCAAGCTGTTGGAGGTGATCATTCTGCAGTGCAAAGGCCGTGGCATTGACCAGGTGAAGTGTTTATAGTAGACCCTGATCCTCCTTGACAACAAGCTTTTCGGTGTTTTAAATTTGTCATCGGTGGTTGTTAGCTTATATAGCTTACTTAGTTCAACTAAGGTTTAGGTTTTTTTTTTAATGACATAAATTTTAATTTTACTGATGGTTTTAGCAAGTTTTGTAATACTGGGTAGAGTTGTGTTTCCTAAGGGTGAGATTCAGGTCAGCTAGAAAATGTTTTAAATTTGTAACTAGCCTTATGTATAACTAATTATTTTTGAGCAAAAAAAAAATCCCTTGTTTTTATACTCACGCTTTTCATTAATTATACATCTCCATGATGGGTGAAGACTTGGACTCCCACTTGAAACTAAATCGGGGTCTTACCTACCATTTCAGCTCTTGGGTGCGGTACCCGAACCATTTTGGGCTCCACATAAACTAACTTGCTCTACAATCTATGGAGAGAGTGTCAAAACTAACAAGAGGTCCCTTTCCCACCTTATTGGTTGACTCTGGATTGTTGGTAGAGTAAATGTTTTCAGGATTTCTTTGACAAGTATGGTTGAACAGCAAAGGGGAAAGAGAGAAATGTACTTAAAATTTTATATATATATATGTGTGTGTGTGAGTGTGAGCCAGGGCCTTTTGGAACCAGTCCCAATGGCAGTCATGAGTATTGGATATTTACCATACTTCCACATTGGCCTCATGTAAAAGTTGTGGTTCTAACTAGAATCTTGAACCTTTTGTCATTACAGGTTGTGCCCTTGTTTGTGGCTGCTGCACTGGAACGTTTGACACGGGAGGTGAAGACCAGTGAGCTGAGGACTATGTGTCTGCAGGTGGCCATAGCCGCACTTTACTACAGCCCCCCTCTTCTCCTCAACACTTTGGAGAATCTGCGCTTTCCCAACAACACCGAGCCAATCACTAACCACTTCATAACCCAGTGGCTCAAAGATGTTGATTGCTTCCTTGGGTAAGACAAGTTTCATGAGACTTTTAACAAATTGCAAGTATATTTTTGTCCATCTTGTAAAACATGTGAAAACTTTTCCAAATCTGATGACACTTAAAGCAACAATTAAATTTCAATTTGCTTAAAGATGCAGAACTGATGGGTGTATACTGCTTTGATTGTGTATGACTGTCATGACTGTCATGTGACTTTATCCAAAGGAGACATTGTTCTCTGTTTTTAAGTATTTTTTACTCTTTCATTTACAGACTTCATGACAGAAAAATGTGCATTCTGGGACTTTGTGCCCTGATTGACCTTGATCATAGGCCTCAGGCTGTTAATCAGGTGGCCGGTCAGCTTCTTCCAGCAGCCATCCTACTCTTCAGCGGCCTCAAGAGGGCGTACGCTTGCCGAGCAGAGCATGAGAATGAGGAAGATGATGATGATGAAGATGGGGAGGAAGACGATGACAATGGTAAGAGAAGTGTTTTGATGTACTTGGGTTTTATCATCTTCACATTACTCTGGAAAGAAACATATGGCTACATGTTACTGAGCTATGTTACTGCTTTGCTTGAATATAGCGGAGTTGGGCAGCGATGAGGATGACATTGATGAAGAGGGGCAGGAGTATCTGGAGATGCTGGCGAAGCAGGCAGGAGAAGATGGAGACGATGAAGACTGGGAGGAGGATGACGCTGAGGAGACGGCGCTTGAGGGTTACACTACAGCAGTAGATGACGAAGAAAACGTGGTGGATGAGTATCAGATCTTCAAAGCCATACTTCAAAGTAAGGCAACAGACGGATAATAACAAATGATGAACAAATAACCCAGACATGTGTTAATCACCTCTGACTTAACTTAATGCAGATATCCAGACCCGTGACCCAGCATGGTACCAGGCACTAACACAAGTCCTCGATGAGGAACAGGGCAAACAGCTTCAGGACATCGGCACACTTGCAGATCAGAGACGGGCAGCACATGGTAAGTAGGAGCTACTACTGGACTATGGTCTCACTCAGTTCAGTACAGTTTTCACCTTGTTTTTAGTTTAATGGACTTCTCATGTCGGCACTTACCTGAGTACCATAATAGTCACTAATGTACATTTAGAAACAGCTATCCCCCCAAAAACTTGGGAAAATCCCTTTTCTCCCATTTCTGAGATATTAATGGTTTGATTTCATTGTCCAATTACAGAATCCAAAATGATCGAGAAACACGGCGGGTACAAATTTGAAACACAAGAGGTGCCAGATACTTTCAACTTTGGAGGCATTGCTCCAGGAATGAATTGAGTCATCCATTCTACTTTTTATTACTCTGTGACTGATTGTAGTGAAGTGAAAAAAAGCTTGTGTTGTTCCCTTAAGTAGTGGTTCCAGAACTGGTTCTTCTCAGTCATTCTTCAATCTGTTAAATGGGAAATCGCACCAGAAGATGTGGGAAAGCAACCAAAATGCAACCAATGGCTGGGGAAAACAAACCAAGAACTTGAGCACGATGCAAGAGAAGCTCTGAACAACGTTGTCTTTTGGAGTCCAGTGTGGAGGGGATACCATGACGGCAACTCTTTCATTTTTTTTTTTCCCACTTCAACAAAATTTGGGGGATTAACAGTTATCAAGAATTTGATAATGGGACTAAATATTTCATTATCACTGTTCAGGCCTTATGGCCATAATAAGATTATACCTCTGGTAGTGGTGATATCTACATTATTTTCTGCATAAACAAACACTCATGTTTATGTACATATGAGCCAAGGTTATTGATTTTTCAAGTAACCTTGAAAAACGATCAGAGGCATTTGTAAGGTGTCAACAGCTGTATTCATATGTAGCATATTGGATACTTCATAGCACTATGTGATGCCTGATCTCTGTAAATTAATGACTAGCACTTTCATATTGTTCAGGTCTCCTAGCCTTCTGTATCAGACTGCAAATTTTTTAAATTGAAGACTATTTAAAGTGAAAACAGCTGTAACTTTGTTACTTTGCAAGCGACTTGTGTAATGGTTGGTTGTCATGCATCTGGTTACAGAGTGGATCAGTGGGCATCTTGGAAACATTAATTTCAGGACAAATGAGAATGCTCTTGGTGTTCAGTATGGCTACAGGACATGTGTTTGTGAGCACTGCAAGTACAATTGCATACATCATGGAAGCATGTACAATTGGACTTATCGTGAAGGTCTCAAGCTTTTGGTTGGTGTATGGATAAATCATCTATATATACAACAACATATTAAAAAAGCTAAGGGAATGTATGGCCATGAGTGTTTTCTTACACCAATGTTTGCCCCCTATATTTGTGTATCTTATTCACTGTTGGGACATTGGTATCATATATATATTAGTCTTATACTGACCCAGACAGATGGATTGGACATTGATTGGCTGATCAGGTACCAATGTATATACAGAAAATGGTGATATTCCAACCTATAAAATCCAATCATGACCAATAAACTATGTAAATCAATACGTTATCTCAGTGTTTACAAAATAATTCTGGAGAGAAATCAACCACTGCAAAAAAAAGATTTTACTGGGTTACCCCAACAATGTTGCACAAAGTGTAATACATTTGTTGCATTTTGTTTTACAAAGTGAGCAATGTTTAAAGTGAAGCCTGTTACTTTACAAACAGCAGAATGAATTCAGTCTCTTCCACTCAGTGAAAAATGCTTTGAATGAATGGTGGTATCAGATCAGTACCTGCAGGAAACAACCTGAAACAGTTTAGTTTCTGCCTGGTTTATTTACTTGGGTTTAATATTTTATAGAGGTCTGTAACTATAAAACTACCCATCTTCATTTTTTTTTTTTTTACTTTGCCCAACATTATAAAACATTTCCAATCTTCTGGGACAAATGGCAGTTTGATTCAGACCATGAGACCACTTAATTATGACGTATGTACCTGTCCTGAGGTTTCAGATGCCTGTAGCTATGCATCATTATAAGCACAGTATTATTGTGTAGTTACTATCAGGACCAGTCCAAGAACCAGACTGTGTAGTTGAAAAAACATCCAACACCAGGAAGAGACTGGCTCTCATGAAGACTGCCCTGGGGAAGACCAAGACCTAAAGTCACCTGTTGCAGAGGTTCCTTAGTTACCAGCATAAGAAACATCTTTGTTTCAAGTATGTTAACTGTTTAGGAGAGGCTGTTTGAAGCCTTTATGGTCAGAGCCACTACACAGGAAGAACAAAAAGAAAAAAACTTGGGCCAAGAAAGTACAGTGGAAGTCTGTACTTGGGTCAGATGAGTCCAAATTTGAGATTTGTGGTTCCACCTATCGTGCATTGGATGCAGAGGAGGGTATCAGATCATTTTTATTGTACATGTTTGATTTCCACGGTGAAGCATGAAGCTATGAGGTGTGATGGTCAGGGGTTGCTTTGCCTGTGACACTTTGAAGGCACAGTTAACCAGCATTGCAACAGCAGCATTATGAAACCATTAGTTCAACTGGACTGACCCCAGACACACCTCCAGGCTGTGAGGAGGGTGACCAAGGAGAAGACTGATGGAGGGCTGTGTCACATGACCCGGCCGCCACAATCGCCAGACCTGAACCCAACTGAGACGGTCTGGAATGAATGGGACAAACCTGCCAACAAGAGCTCAGCACCTCTGGGAACCCCTTCAGCACTGTTGGAAAACTATTGTAGGTGACTAGAGGTCACACTAAGGATAAACCAGATGGGATGGCATATCGGTGAATGATTTCATGAAGCTGACGGAGAACGGCAAGAGTTTACAAAGCTGTCTTCAAAAATGGGGACACTTAAGTTGGATAATCAAACCATTTAAGTGGATTAGTCATGAAGTCATCAGTAACACATGCCCTCCACTGATACCAGAATAATAATTATAATAAATACAAGAAGGTGGGTGAACATCACAGAGCTGCAGGCTTTTGCATGTGAAGAATGAGTAAAGATTGTAATTTAGAGGTGAGAAACTTTTCAGTGCTCACTGAAAATGTTTGTTAGAGGTTATAAAAGCTAAAAGAAGCTCCACTGATACTGGAACTGGGGGTTGAATAAGAGTCACGTTATACATTTGAACTTCAAAGTTAAGTCAACTTCTGTTGTCAAAATTGCTCAAATATCTATCAATAAATGGTTTTTGTTGCTTAATGAGGTTTGTTGTCATCATTTTTCATGCCAAAATGTTCTCAGATAATCACTGTGTCACAGGGGATGAAACTTTGTCCAATTTGACCCAGAGAGAAAACTCCTATCAAGAGCTGCCTCCAAAAGGAGTAGCTGGGCTTGTGGAATTCAAGGCAGAGGTCTGTTGAATAAATTAATAAAATAAGCTCTTTATTTCATTTGTCTGAACTTTTGGGCCAGATGAAGCGAATGTGAACAGTGTCAAAATGTTTCACCCATTATTTTTAAAATAGGCTGTCTGAATCTGTAGGAACTAATTATTCAGCAGTACAAGAATGTAGATATTTGTAAAATTTACTCTGATATTAGTTTTAAAGGGGAGGCCGTGGCACAGGCAGATCAGGCAGTCACCTATAGTGCTGCCTGTTGGAGGAGGGGGAAGAGATAAACTTTGAATAGTTCTTTAATACCTGTTAAAATTTTAAATAGTTCATCCATGATTTGAAATAACCATACTACACATTTAATTCAACCCAAGTGTTATTTTAGCAGCAGTCTGATATTTCTATATAAATACTGGAATTACAACAGACTCATCAAACTTACAACCAACCTGACTCACGGTCAGGTTGTCTGTGAAAGATTCTGTATAGTTAAACCTTATTATTACTTAAATACCCTGCCCCAATGCATGCTGGGAAACCCTTCTTAGCTGCTCCTCCAAGCAGCAGAGCTAGAGGCTAGGTTTCCCAGCATGCATTGGGGCAGGGTATTTAAGTAATAAATAAGATTTATTTATAGAGAATCTTTCCCAGACAGAGTTCACAAAGTATAAAATAGAGTTAACAGTTAAAATAGGGTACTTACGACATGTCTTCTAAACCATGAGTCACAGTGGTTGTAGTTTCTGTTGTGGTTCAATTGTTACATATGTATTGCTTATCAGTGACACTGGGAGAGTTACTTCTGCATTCCATCCAGAGTGCTGACTTATTATGAGTCAGCACATGATGAGTCTACACATACATATCACTTTGGTTGTAATATATATGTAAAATAACAGTATTTCATCTCATTTGTCATGTTAAAATTCCAGTCAAAGTCTTTTATTCTGATACTGGACAAAGTGACAAACTGTTGTCCCCATATTTTTTACAACATAATTGTGTTCATAAAAACTTATCATTTAAATATTATCATTCAATATTAATTACAATTTAAATTGAACATCATAGTTAAAACCCTATGTTTCATTTGGGATCACTTTCTCTTGACAACAGTATGTTTGGTAGATTTGCATAAAGTGGAGGAAAAAAAGATGTTCATTTTGTGTCACACAGCAGTAATTTGAATATTTTTACCACAAAATTTAATTTTGGTAAATTGTAATATCATGTGCAAGTACTTACTGAGACCTGTTCATACATGAATTAAACATGGAGATAAGTTATTTAGTTTTCAACACAGAGTTTATTGAACATTAAATGTGTCCCTGTTTGATCTGGCCCTTCTGGATGCTCCCAGGTACTTTGAGGTGACGAGGCTGAATATTTCTAAACTATAAACATTACTTGTGTATCTACATGAAGCAGAACATGAAACTTATTCCCCTATTAATTATTCTTAAAAAAAAGTCATCTGCGTTAAATGTCTACTGTTGATTATATGCTTTATTTTATGGGGTTTTTTTTTGTATGTGTTCTCATTATTGTCACATTGATTATTTTGATTGTATTCGAACGCATGTTTTTGTTACTATATTAAAAAAAAACAACTCTAAATAAAGAGAAATTTAAAAAAAAAAGTCATCTGTGGTTACCATTTTGACTCATCCACTTTTTATGCTCATTCCGAGTCAAAGCAAAAGGTGGCTACAAAAATAACAAACAAACAATCTTTCTGGTTTGTTTCAAACTTTTTTCATATTTTTAATCTACAGTATTAAACAATACAATGTGGAAAATAACAAAACAGAAAAACATCAGATGAGAGAAATCGTACTGGATAATTTGTTGTTTTATTTCTGTAAGATTGGCCTCCATATTGTAAAGCATGGATGTTGAGCTCATTTTAGTTTAGACTAGTAAAATAATCTCATAATTTATAATTTTTAAAAAAAATTTTAGTACTAAAAAAAATTACAGAAATGCTTAAATTTTTACAAACTATCCTTTCACAAAAAAGAAGTAAATAATCTCAACATCCATGAACAACCTATAGTTTGAGGTAAACAAGTGCAGTTTGAACAATATTATGTCTCATCATTTATACATGTTTATAACATCTTACAGAGCACAGTGGGTCTACAAACACACAACATATTTAGTAAAAGGAACTGTATAATAGTATTTAACCTAACTATCAAAACAACTTGAAAAGACATAGTAATACCCTCAACTGTTAATGTCTTCTATTTAATTTTTGCACTTTGCAAATTCATCCAGTGGGCTGATTGAACCCTTGGGAGGGCCAGTGTTGTGGTACATATCTCCACACAGAATGGTTTCTCCTGGCCTTAGGAGCTGAATTTTGACTTTTTTTCCTCTCATAATTATGACTTACCATGGGTTTAAAAAATAGTCCCATGTAAGTCATAATTATAAGATAAAAAGACAAAATTATAAAAGCCATAATTAAGAGATAAAAAGTCCTAATTGTGAGATAGAGTCATAATTATAAAAAGATTATAATTATGAGATGAAAAAGTCATAATTATGAAATTTTTAAAAAATCATAATTATGAGCTAATATATCATAATTATGAGATTAAAAAATGCATAATTATGAAATAAAAGGTCATAAGTATGAGATAAAAACAAATCATCATGAGATAAAAATCCTAATTATGAGATGTCATAATTATGAGGTAACAAGTCATAATTAGGAGATTAAAAAAAATAATTATGAGATAAAACTGATAATTATAAGATAAAAAAAATCATGGTTATAAGATAAAAAGTCATAATCGTGAGATAAAAACAAATCATAATCATGAAATAAAAAGTCATAATTATGAGATAAAATGTCATAAGTATGAGATAAAACAAATCTTAATCATGTGATAAAAATATAATTATGAGATAAGTCATAATTATGAAATATCAAGTTATAATTATGAGATTTTAAAAAAATCTTGTTTACGAGATAAAAAGTCATAATTGTGAGATAAATCATAATTATGAGATTAAAAAGCATAATTATGAGATAAATCATAATTATAAGTCATAATTATTAGATAAAAATGTCATAATTATAAGAAGTTTATAATTTTGAGATAAAAAGTCATAGTTATGAGATTAAAAAAATTATATTTATGAAATAAAAAGTGTAAATTCTGCTCCCATGGCCAGGGAAAACCACAGTGAGCAGAGACACTTGGCCCCACACCTGTTCAGACCCCCTGTCGTAAAGTATTCCGACTGTACTAGGTTAGTTTTTACTCATCCAATGATGTAAACCTCAGCTTTACTCGAAGAAACAAGAAGTGTCACAGATAAGTTCTGAGAAATCAGATTTTTGACAAAATGCCGCTTGGTGGTTGGTTTTTGCGTCACTGTGGAGAAAACACCCACAGAAGTGGCGCAGGCACTGACAAAGTTTTCATCCAAGCGTAAAGTGACGCAGACGTCGCACTTGTCCTTGGCGCACCAGCAGACAGCGCACAGACGAACTGCGACACTCACAGTCAACAGACAGACGGAAATCCTCGGGTGATTGGGACAAAATGTGGCTTCGGGATGAACTGTTGAAATCCATCTGGCATGCGTTCACAGCCCTGGACGAGGACCACCGAGGAAAAGTGTCCAAGTCTCAGCTCAAGGTACGACTCACTTCTGTTTTCAAAGCACAACAGCCGACACGACACATGGAAACAGTCTGGTCTAACAATACACCTGACAGGCTCTTACCAGAGGAACAGTCACTAAATATAATGTCATTTTAGGCCCTAGAAAAAAAGAGGATCTTTACATGTTATGTCAAATGTTTACAGTAACATGGTACCAGGTTCAGTACTGTTAGACCTTTATCGACTGGGTTCAGCTCAGATTCACAGAAGTTTCCCTTCTGATGCTGAAACAAGAATGTATATCAATGCAGGGGCGGAAATGCCGGGGGGTTAAGGAGGGGCAACTGTAGCCCCCCCCCAAAAAAAAAAAAAATAAAAAAATAAATAAATAAATAAATAAAAATTAAAAACTATACGTAA
>JAPTGZ010000018.1:39041121-39055905 GCA_029814645.1 Fowleria isostigma
GAGCTGTTTTTGGGTTTCACACACACACACACACACACACACACACACACACACACACACACACACACACACCATCTGGGCAACAGCCTGACTGTCTGAATGATGTGTCCAGCAATAGGAACAATAGGAAGTGCAAAACTGAACCAAATGTATGGATCATGACAAATGAATGTCTCACCCTCTTCACTTTCTCCTCTCTATTTTTATGTGGAATGTGATGAGCTCATGACATAGATATGAATGACAGAAAGTCTTCAGCTGAGAGCTGAGGCAAGCCATGTATCTGGGGCAGAGATGCTCAACGGCATCGGAGGTCAGAGGTGAGTGTGGTGGGTTCAACATCACCTGGTGAACACAGTCCAGGAACTGCAGGAAGATGGGGGTAAAGCCGCTGCCCTGGCTGCTGGGGCTCAGGTTGCTCCGCTGGCTGAATTTGTGGCCAAAGGACAGCCATTCTTTCTCCAGCAACACCTGAAAACCCTCCAGAGTCCGATAGAAGGGGTCACTCAGGAGCTGCACCAAGGACACCACCTGCAGAGAGACAAAAAATGAGCTCATGCACAAATTCATATTTCAATAACTGCAATAAGTCACTATTACTCTAACCCTTAATGTCTCAGCTTTATATTAAACTACGCAGCAAGTCAGAGTCTAATGCTGAATCACAATGTAACATGATTTAAGCAGCAGGACTGGTGGCAGGGATGCTGGTAATGAAACTTAAATCAGGTCTGCAGTAGAAGAAGAATGTGAAGAGAAAACATTAAGAGTGTGAAACTGTAAAATAGCAGTGGGGTTAATTAGCTTTAGTTTTCATTGTTTTCTTAAGTGTTATCTTATGTGAGGCATTTTTTTCTGTTTCTATGGAAGATTAAAATAAAACATGAGGCTTTTTTTGGTAAAGCGTTTCATCTTTGTTGTTACATTTTGTGAAACCGATACCAAAATGCAGGGATTACATGCACATCTCCTGTTGTTTGCCTCTTAGCTGTATTTTTTTTTTGCTTCACTGAGAGACACATAGAATGGAATATCTTTAACATCACTATAACAAGTACAACAAAATTAAAATTACCATTCAATCTGTGCATCAATTATATATTTAACAAACTGTAAAAACATCAATACAAATAAAAGCAGCTAAAATCAGGGTTCTTACAGGTTTCTAGACTTTTTCAGATCTTTTCAGGACTATTTAGAACAGAATTTAATGTTGATTTCATGGTTGATTTCATGCTGACAAAAATTTGTGACTCAGAGAATTTAGGAAAATGTTTGACTCTCCAGTGCCTTGATTCCCACTGTTCCAAGTAAACTCTCACTGGGGGCTCCAAAGTTCACAATAACTAGTTCCTAATTTCAGTATAAATTGTCGGGTAGGAAGGGGTCTAACTGATTCAACTAACATTCCCTTCTTTGCAACTTGAACATTTCTCACATTTAAGGCAGTTTCTGGCAACATAACTTTAGACCAACCATGTCAAACGTAATACCTTTTAAAGACTTTTTTAAGGTATTAAATGCAGATTTATAAAGTCAAGACTTTTAAAATTTTTAAGACTTTTTAAGACCCCCACGGGAACCCTGTAAAATAAATGGGTAGAAAACAAGCAGAAACCATTCCCTTCCACACTCACACACAAGGATACATTCTATCACTGCACGATAGTCATCTTCAAAAATCACATGTGATCATGATACGATTATTATCACAATCATTCTTATTGTTCTGGAATTTCTCACTGTGGGACTAATTATCTTATCTTATCTTATCTTATCTTATCTTATCTTATCTTATCTTATCTTATCTTATCTTATCTTATCTTATCTTATTTGTGACCATGTATCAGAATAGGCTCATTTTGTGGGTTATTCTGTAATTTCGACCCCTAGTTAATTAATTACACATACAGACTAACAGAACATTTTTGCCCACAGGTAGTGGATGGTGTGACTTTGTTCGTGTCACCTCATAAGCTGAACACCATATGCTGAAGATGACCCATCTTCTAACAACACGATGCTAAACTGATCATCTGCTATCAATAATGTTTATATAACATTGCAGCAAAGTCTTCAGGCGCACTTGAGCTCAGTCCACAAAACACCATTTGAGAACCACTTGTCTACACATGCAATATGCTTGGCCTGCTTCCCTGCCCGTGTCTCCTCCAACACAACTAATGAGGCCTGACGTGTGTGGAATGAGCGGGAAAAACAGTCCGTGGCTTCCCCTCGGGGTTTACAAGAACATCCAGCCTCGAGTGGTAGAGAACCCCTGCATCCTGGGACTGAAATAAGCCCCTTAGATTATTACTGCGAGGCTTTAACGGACTGGGCATATTCGAGTGAGTAAGCAGGGCATGACAAGGGGGAGTGGCTACAGGGGGTTAGACCACAAATGAAAACTGGGTTTAGAAAGTTTAAAAAAAAAAAAAAAAAGCAAAGACAGTTCTGCATCCTGTCTGCTGGGTGTCTATGGTCCGTGGACGTGCAGGAGAGCCAGAGCATATGGAGCCCATTTGCCTGTGTGGGCCTGATCAGGACCTGGCGTGATGGAGCCGGTGGCCCGTGGAGAGAGACGCTGCGAGCTTAACACGTGCCTGGCATAAGGGATCCACAAATTGTGCTTTAAAACAGCAGCCCAGGGCATTACAAAACCCAGTAAACACATTTGAAGGACACACTCTTGAAAGTCAAACATGTGCAATTTAACAGGTCAACATGGAAAATATGAGCTCAGAGAAAAAACATGAGCCCAAAATGCTGAGTACAGCAGCTAACCGATACTGACAACCGATCAGGACGGAAACTGACTTTTGTTTATATGCTCTAAAATCAGAACCATGGACTTTCATTATTGAAATCTGCAGAAATCAGTGACATAAGGCATTGAGACTCCAGATCATGTCATTATCCATCTTTGAATAATCGGGTCAATGGTGACATCACTGATTAAAAGATGAGCAGGAGAAGCAGGTGAGGCAGAGTGTGCCAGATTTACAACTCACACATGGACTATTCATGAAGGCAACTGAACGGATGCCATGAGTGCCTGTGGAGGATTCCTAGAAATGTAGTGGTCAACATCTAGTTATTACTTTTGTTTTGGCACCAAATGGAGACGGCTGGGGATTCACTGCTCCACTCTGGATAAAATTTCTGCATTTTTAAAATGGAAAGTAATTTTAAAAATAAAAATTTGCAAAGACAGTAAGATTTGTTAAAATAGATCAAGTGCTTTCATATGAGTAATGTTGGGGAGTAATTAATTGAATGTAACAGTAAATTGCAAATTAAATGCAATTGTAATTTGTTTTAGTGAGAAACAACATGTACTTACATTATTTCTTGTACAGTCACAGAAAAAATTTTAAGACCATCAAAAGTCATCAAATACAATGGTTATGCAATAAGTATGTCTTACTGTGTGACTAAAACAGACAGAAAAGGAAAAATGGAATGTCTAAAAGCACTGTTTTTGTCAGTACAATGCCCTAGAAATTGATGTAAGAACTTATGTGATTTTGGTTATTATCAAGAAAAACCATGGAAAATGGATAGGTAACAGCTCTGAAATTAAACTCTTTTGTGCTATTTTTTAGAGCCTGACCAATATGGAAATTTGGGGGCTGATATTGATGCCAATTTTTGGGGCTAGAAAAAGCCGATATCCAATATATTGGCTGGACCAAGTATTGGCCACTATATAGGTTGACATGTACACCACGAACGCTTCCATCCACACAAGCTTATTATTAGCACAAAAGGTAATGACAATAGTAAAGTTATTTTGATGGACTTATATCACCGGTGAGAGACAGTTGATGAGTACTTACATCACTCTAGTCATTGTCAGCTATTTATTTCTTTTTGGAACATGTTGTGGGGGATCCTACAGACTGTATAGCAGCAACACAGGGGTTTCAGTCATGGTACTGAAGTGAAATACACGGAAATACTTCCTCCACCTCTTTTAACTCAACTTTACAGACATAACATGAGACATACAAACACAAACTACACAACAGTAACCTGCTTTTAACACCTATTTACAGTTTGACATGTTGTGTATGGTCATATGACCCAGTGAACCAGGAAATAACCTGAGTCACATGACTCAGCACAGACCGTCCTTAAAGTAAGTGCAGTTCGCTACAGTATATATGACGTTAAAATGCTGGAATAAAAATCCCTCCAGAAAATGACATTATGTGATCATATAATTCAATAATCAAACAAATAGTGCACATTCTGCGGGACTGCCCTGATTTCCACCGTTAAAGCTTTCCTGTTGGTGTCTGATCATGGTCGGTGAACTCTGGGGGAACTCAGCTTTAACTTCCACAACTCCACGTTTGTTGAGGAGGACACTAGTATCAGACAGGTGTTCCTTTCAGCACCATACTCCTTAGTTACCTGGACTTATACTGATTATACTTTACTACGCTCTTCTCCGTTCATTCACACACAGACCCGGCACTACGGTCACATGCACATCGGACGCATGCACACGCTCACGCTCATTAAACCAACATCACAGACACATCTCGTAACACCCCGTTTTTTTTTTTCTGCTTTTTAAATGAACGGACTGCGGGTGCTACCATTGAGTGATACAAGATAAACAGGATAATAACACAAGAACCTGCATTAGAATGACCGGAAATAGGAGACCATCAGGGGTCCGTTTCACAAAGCAGGTTTAGTTAAACTCTGAGTCTGTTAACCCTGAGTTTCCCTCAGAGTTTCCATCATTTCAGGGTTAACAGACTCAGAGTTTTCACTAAACCTGCTTTGGGAAACGGACCCAGATGGACTCTCCCTCGCTTGCTCTCTCGCGCTGCTCTGTGTGTCTGTGAGGGGGAGGGGCCAGGCCCCCACTGCAAAGGCGCACTTACACACACAAGACCGGAGCAAATTAGTCGCGCAGCAAAAAAATATAATCAGCTACATATTGGCTGATATTGATTAATCGGTGATAGGCCTTAATCGGCTGATTAATTGGCCCCACCGATTAATCGGTTGAGCTCTACTGTTTTTGTTATCATATTTGTCCAAAAAAAACCCAGTACCTTTAGTTGTACCAGGCATTAAAATGAACAAGAAACTGAAGAAAACATAGGATGGTCTAATAATTTTTTCTGCGACTGTATGTAGACTAAAACATTCATCATTTGCTTTGTATCTTCTTTTATTTTTTTGGCAGATTTATGGACAACACAGGTCAACACTCTTTGCTTTAAATATTTCTAGAGAATTGACCAGTAGCATTAAATGTAATTACATAAATTAGATTAGTGAAATAATTTTGATTGCTCCTTTACTCATTCCATTTATAAAAGGAAAACCTTTATGCAACTGCAACTATTATATTTCAAACGTAATCCTGCTAATGCTACCCAAGAATCCTGATCTGAAGTTAAAAAAGAAAAGTAGCTTTAAAACAAAAAACAGCTCTTAAAAATAGTTGTGAATATACACTCCAGATTACATTTGTACCCCAGTGACCAGTGTGTCTGTGTCCCTATTCTGCACCACGTTCTCTTCCCTCTATTCTCATATCTGCCTTTGTGTGTTTATCCACATAGGTATTTGTGCATTTTTCTCACTTGTGTTGTGATGTCCCAGCCATCCTCAAGGCTGAGGAGAACAGATGAGCCGCTGTCCAGAAGCTCCACCAGAAACAGTGCCAGCTGCAGGATCTTGTGAAGCTGTGGAAGATCAACACACAGTATGTGGAAGTGAACACATGTAAACACGTGTACAATGATTAATCCTCCATGTGCATACGTTACCATGTTGAATCAACTGGTAAATGACTTACTGAGTATTGCTAGAAGACTTTCCCACACACAAGGTTTTTAGACTGTGTATAAAATGTTCAATGTAAGGACAAAGGCTGCAGGGGGTCAATCAGATAACCAGTATGATAAGGGCTCTACTGCTATCCCATCATTGTGAACCCATTTCCCTTGGGAAAACAGCTTCAGAGTGGATTTATTCTTTATGTGAAACTCACACAGAGGATGAGCAGTAAGAGGTGACTGCTAGGTTTTTCTCACACAGTTGAATGAGCAAGACTCAGTACAATGTGCAGCCTAGCAGAAAACAACAAACAGTCACTGAAGAGGATGGGAGTTTCAGACACCTCGGTGGAGTCCTCCCAAACTCTTTCACACTTTGCTCAGATAGTCAATTGTACTTTCAGCTTGTATTTATTTGATCACATTCTCAGAAGATCATAAGTTCACTGTCTCTAAACAGCCCAGAAGCTCCTGGACACTAATGTCCCGACGTTTGTAACTTCATATTGGTTAACTGTCATTACTGGGAGTCAAATGGTGTGTGTGTGTGTGTGTGTGTGTGTGTGTGTGTGTGTGCATGTATGTGTGTGTGTGGGGGGGGCACACCTGTGTCTGTATTGAAATACCCCCATTTGGAGCCAGTGACCTTTCAATTGTCTTGTTGGATCTAAAGCCAAAACCTTGGAAATCAAGCGCAGACTTCCACAAGTCTGGTTTTTCCTTGGGACAAATTTCCAAATATTTGAAGTTACCACATTCATCTGCACAAACAATAGTAAACCAATACAAACACCGCAGGACCACACAGTCATCAAATTGTTCAGAGAGGGGACAAACTCTCAGAGATGAATGCATTTTAGTGCAACAGGTTCAAAAGCGTTTGACACTGGTAAAAATGTCAAAGAGAACTCGTTAAAAATACACCCATCATGTTAAATGAAGTGTGTATGTAAACTTCTGACTCTGAGAATGCAATAGAATAGAGACGTATGTAAAAGACATTTTTAGATTTGTGATAATTTGAGTTGAATGCTTTTACCAAGATGTATGTAATTGTCTGACTTGGCTGCATCTGTGTGTTTTTCTACCTGTAAGATCCACTCGGAGTCCTCCAAGGCTTTGAGGAAGGAGTCTTCTGAGTCGGTGGATGTTGCACTGGGAGCGCAGGCCCTCAGCAGCTTCTTGAACGCAGCTTTCACCTGCCGTGTGTCCGCAAAGTCCACCGGCACCAGCTCACAGTTGAGTGTGGAGTCCACTCTGAGGCCCTTGTCAGGAATGATAGAGAGCAGAGGAAAAATCAACCAAACACAAATATCACACAAATGAAAACACATGTATGATATTATGTAATCCAATACAGCAGCCCAGTATAGGAAAGTTCTGCAGTTTTATGTCCTGTGGATGTAGCTAATTGTTTTTTTTGCCATGACATCACTCTGTCCAGACAAAGTGGTTTTATTCAGTTTCGATGCCAACAACAATGAGTGTACAGAAAGCTTACCATGTCTTACTGGCACAACGGCTTCATGCTGGTGGGTTTGTGGGAAACTATGTGGATCTGAATCACTTGAGGAACTGTACTCCCACTGCGTTCAATAAACCCTGAAGGTCTCACTGAGGCGGGTTTGGCTTATTTTATTCTTATCACTACATAAACTTTATACTGAGATAAAAAAGAAAAGCTGTTGAAGTGTGAAGTTTAATACCCAGAGGTCAGTAGACAGTTATAGGAGGCACAAAAACACCTAAATGATTTATGATTTAGTGTCAATAGTATATTAGATAGTGAGTAAATTATACAGTGTTGGCTTTTTTTTTTTTTTTTTTTTTTTATAACCATTTGTGTTTCTGTCAGTTGCATGATTGTGCAAAAACTGCTGCATTGAGTCTCATGAAATTTGTATCAGTAAGCAAAGGATGAAGATCTGGGAAAAAAAAGAGGTGGAGCCTGGACTTTGGGAACTTGGATGTATGCACTCTTGCAGTTTTGGACGTGCAATAAGAATGACTGAATAATAAGGATGTTTTCATGAGATGTTTCTATCTGGCTACATTATATATATTTAATTTGTTTTGTCCTCAAGTCCTTGAAATTGCAAGAATTGGGAATCAAGGGGGAAAATGCTCAGACTTAAAATACACAACATCCATCTGCACCTCTTTTTTCTCTGTCCAAACAAAAAACACTAAATGTGAGGATAGATGTCTTTTACTACTATAAAAAAGCAAAGTCAAAATATCAAGGATAAGCCAGTTCCCATGTTACTGTGTTCTGTGATGAGAAACACAGTAAAATATTAGAGTCAATATGACCAAGAACTAGTATTTAAAGCTCTCATTTAGATATTTTAACATGTTGAGCTCTGGGTCATTTGTTTCTGGTCTGAATCATTTAAACTTAACACAAAACAATGGATAAACCGTTAGCAGAAGTTTCAAAACAGCAAAAGGAAGACAGAGATCGTAGTCATTGATTCATAATTTTGGTCTTCTTTGACTCGTTCAGTGAATTTTAATGGTGGGGAAATAATACTTGTCCTGATGTTAGCTTAGCAGTGCAAAGTTTGTCACATTGATTTTTGTTTTATGAAATTATTCATGACATACACTGGTGTCAGACTCTTCGCATATTTTAAACATTTGCTCATTTATGTACTTGTTATTTGAAATGTCTTCTGCTTTCTGAAAATTAGTTTTATTGAGCTTTTAGCTGACGTTCTTCTGGTTACATGGATGTATAATAGCATGTGCATATTGCTAAGGGATTGAGTAGCGTTACCATGGCAACAGAGACAGAACAGTTTGCTTCTGCCTCTAAAAACACCTATGATTGATCAAAATCTCATGTCATGGAGTAGAATTTCTCTGACCTGTTAAAAGGGTTGAAAATAGGTGCAGAAGACTTGTTTTCAATGAGATGACTTTTTTTTTGTTTTGTTTTAAATTATGGGATTTTTTTCCCAGTGATGCCAAAAAAGTGTTGGCTACCAATTAAAACTCTTAGAATGAAAGATCATACATAATTAAGATCGTAAAGCATGCTTTCTTAAAATTAGAAACAATGAAATGTTGTGATAATATTTCAACACTTAAAGCCGAATAGCCACCAGCCCAATAATAAAAATATGGATGAGTCAAATTACTACAATATCAAGTTTTAATTTCATTCACAACTGTAGACTTGTTTCCTTTCTTACCCTCAGATGGGATTTTTCTCCAAAGATGTATAGAGCAGCCTGATGTTTCAGGAGCTGAGCCTGCAGACTGTTGCTGCCTGCGGGGGGCGCCAGATCCTTCCCCGCTAACCTGGCCCCCACGTCTGCGGCTGAATGGTGCTGGCTGAGTCGGCTGCTGGAGCGCAGGCTGGCCCACATGCCTGCAGACACATTAATGCAAACAAAAGTCACACAAACTGGCGCAGTGGCTGGCCTGTTCGAACGCCGCAGCTGTACACATGCTGTCAAACAAACTAAGACTGAATGATGAACAACACATGACATGCGGACCACATTTACATGCAGAGCAGTACAACGGGGATTATGTAAACACCTTCATTCTTTCAGTCCACCAACAAAGCACTTGCCTCTGTGATTCGGGTGTTGAGATATTAGAAGCAGAGGTTGTTTGGATTTCTTTGCAAGTCAACAAGTCTACAAGCTGTTTCTCTGAAAACCAGCATGCAATATTTTACCGCCAGCATGAAGCATTATCAGGGGAGACTTTTCATGGTTGAGTCACATATGTACAGCTCTAAAACTGCGATTAATATTATCTTCGGTGCTCAAGGCATGGAAACCCGAAACCAGATGGACTATTAAGTTCAGTTACCTTTAAATCTATATTACTGAGAGACGTACTGACTCTGGATCAGTTTCAAAAGCAGTTGTTAACACTCTTCACAGATATGATCTAGGACGTCAGCTGTTTACATCTGATGGTAAGATTAATATATCGGCTGTTTAGAGTTTTCCAGCCAATCAAAACAAAATACCTTCTGTGACTTCATTCATATTGACTGAATATTTTCTTTTTACAGATTATCCAGGCAGTTTTCATTATAATGATCATCTTGTGTGATTCACGTCTGGTCTGCGATGATAAACAGCTTCCTTTCCTCCACAGCCTCTTAAACTGAACACAGTTAGTCCTGCTGAGCCAACACATTAACAATGGAGAGGGCCACATTAGAGAAGCCACATTGGTCTGTGAAAAACCACAGCTCCCAGAAGAGCACTCACAAAGTCAGCGATGATTAGTACTATGTCTCACAATGTTTTTGTAAGGTGGTTTGCAGCACGGGGCAGTGCAGCGCATGACCTGTTAGTGACCACTTGTGTAGGTTAGAGAAAGGAAAAGCTCGGAAAAAGCATTAGAAAAAGAGGGAGCGCTTTAGGAACTGGCAGGAGGAGAAGACAGTTTCACTATACCTTGATTGTGGACTCTCTCCTTACTGGAATGTTTTTGGTGTGAGTGAGTGAATAGCTTATCTCTGTATTCAAGCACTGGGTGGTTGATTACAGGAAGTAGAGACGAGACATGAGGGCAGAGAGAGGGGCATGAAAAAAGTAAATTCCGTCAACATCACACAGACATAACCAACCTACCCTGCTGATCGTTAAATTAAACAGAAACACAGACAAGAACAGTCAAATGAAGCATTACAGATGAAGGTCAAAGACTGGACTGATTGGCAAAAAGTGACAGAATGAACTGGTCTTGATTTGAAATGATCAGATGAATGATTGTCAGAGCATGCAGGGGGTTTGTCTGGTTAACTGGTTATGCTTATGATTGATGGTGTGAAAACAAAGCGCCAGATGCATTTTCAGATCAGTTTGTCAAAAACGTGACCACTTCTGCCTCACGAACATGTCGTATATCAAAAACGTGCACCGTGCGAGAAAATCTTTCAAGGTGCACCTTAACCTTTCTTGCATATGTCCTGAAATGAGGATCGTAAAAATAACAGGTGAAAATATATATCACCCTGTCAGATATAATGAGAGTAAAGCATTTTTTTTTCACAGTTTGGAGTGAAAAATTGTGCACTGTAATAAAGGAGCAAGGATTTACATGAAGGGATGTTATGGGGGTATGACAAATTTGTTCTTTTGTGTAAATGGAAGCAAAAAACAAAAACAAGACAAGATGAGCTACAGTTGAAAGACAGATGGAATAATATATAAAATATTAAAGTATTTCAATGACACAAATTGACTGATATGTAATTATTTTGCAAATAATAAAAAAAAGCATATTTAACCACATAATGACTTTAATTTTCCTCAGCACTAATGGGAAAAATCTACTGAGGTACATTGAATTTAGGTGTTTCACAGGTAACAGTAAAAATGGCATTAAAATGATAATGACAAATATCATAGAATAATTGATTATTGTAAAAAACATTTTCATCAACATCTACATATTTAACGTTACAATAAGTTGATTTTTTTATACCATTATAATTGTCTTAAATGTGTACCTCTACATTTATAAAACATTCGTTATGTTCTGACTATAAATAATAATTTTAATGGATTCACTCAGGAACAAACATTAGCCTTTAATGACTAAAATGAATTTGACATTAATCATGATAACGACTGACACAACCACTTTAATCATGATAATATTTGTGATTAATGAATTTAAGTCCTACAAGCTGTAGGTGTGATGTGCCCCAATATTTCTGTCCATATAGTGTATTTGTTTATTATTGTAATATTAACATCATTATTTCCATAATTTTTGTTATAGTATAGTTCAGTTTAACAATGATTAATCCATTAACCATTTAGTTGTCAACTGCTAAATTTAATCTATTTTTATCATCAGTAATTGGTTTGAATAATTTCTTAAAGAAAAAAAAGTCAAGATTTGCATTTTCTAGACACATAAATTTGAATATTTTCACATTTCCTTCTTCCTCTGTGACAGAAAATGGAATGTCTTTAAAGTTGGGAATAAAAAAGGCATTTGAGGCCAACATAAACCGATATTTTTTTCATGATTTTATGTTTTACAGACTAAACAATTAATCGACAAAATAGACAATGAAATAAACTCATCTGTTATGTTTGTTTAATGTCTCCTTTTGCCTCTTTAACAAGTATAAAACTGTGACTAATAATTTATCTGAATAATGTGACAGCTGTTCCTGAAAAACCTGTTTCATTTGTGTAACTTCTGCTGTTTGATAAAACTCTATTTTCTAAATGAATCAGTAAATTCAGTTCCGGTCCAGTCATCATTAAAGACCTGTGTTGTAATTATATGTTGCAACAATTAGAGAAAAAAAATGTGTCAAGTTATCTGAAATGGTGTGTCATGGTTTTGATCCAGGTCAAAAGTCAGACTTAGAAACCGTTAAACTCTTTGACCTCCATCTAAAGTCCTGACTAACACCTCGAACATGCACTAACACCACACACAGCCTCTCACCAGGACAAAACACTCAGTGCTGATTGTTTCCTTTGAAGATTCTGTGTTAAACAGTCATTATGGGACGTTAAGTCCATCACGAGCTTGTGGTCACGTCCACATTTACCAGAAACAACACTAGTCACTGCTCAGTTTGTGTTTTGAGGAGCCTAAATGCAGAACACTGATTAATATTTCACACTGATATCATATGTAAATAATGATTTGAATGTAAAAGTACATTTCATAGGGTCATAATCTGTTAATTACTTATAGTTTATATGCAATATGTGATAAATTTCAGCATTTAAAAGGTGGATTAGGAATTTAGACGGTTTATATGTGTATTTGGGAATGGGATATCACCATTATTATTCCTATTTAGTTGATTTTCCTTGGACACTCGCCAGTTGAGAACAAACATTAACACTAAACCAGAACTAATGTAATTGGATTATCTTTGTCCACAGTACCTGGTCTTTAATTAAATAACTGAAAACTATTGATTACTGCAGGGGATTCATAACAGAGGGAAATGTTGGAGCATCAAAATATGGCTTCATTTACTAAGATCTTTCATGTTATATCCAATAATAATAGCATAGTAGTAAGGATATTACCAAATTTACAGATACAGGGTTTGTGTCTGCTCAGAGATCATATATCTTACATTATTGAGAATTTATTAACATATATAAACAAACACAGTCTACCATTTTAGTTATCATTACAGCTACCATTATAGTTTGATTTGTTTTTAACATTTGTTCTTTACAGATTTAAAAGAACAAAATTACATATATTAATACAGTATATAGGTTTAGAAGTTGGGAATACATGCATATGTGCTGTATAATGTACATATATGTGCATATATACTGTAATGTATAAACTCTCTCTCTCTCTCTCTTCTTTTCGGCTGTTCCCTTCAGGGGTCGCCACAGCGAATCATCTGCCTCCATCTCACCCTATCCTTTGCATCTTCTTTCTCACACCAATTAACTTTATGTCCTCTTTCACCACATCTATAAATCTCCTACTGTAATGTATAAAGTCTTTGGTTGAAAACAAGGTAAGACTTTTTTTCAGCAGGATTTTTAGACTGGAATGAGGAAGTGAAACACAAGGCGTTAAAAGACTAACCTCCTCTGGTAAAGCTGTTTGAGAATGGGATGTCTAAATGGACAGGAGTCATCTTTGGTATCCTTGACGTCCTCCTCTCACTCCCTGCAGACAAACAAGGTGACAACACACAGAACGTTAGAGATGTGTGACTGCTTCAGGACTACTTTTTCATATAGTATAAGCACTTAACAATAATTACTAACATGAAAATATGATAAATACACAGCTGACTTCAAACTTTAGTCAGTTCTCTTGGCCTATATATCCAGTTTTAATTTTTGAAGTTCTTTAAGACTGAAAACTAATGGTATTATTTACAATCTGGACAAAATCATGTCCCGACAAGCAAACAGTGCATGAGAATTTCAGTCCAGTAACCACAGTGTGTATTCAGGATACAAGAGGAGATGGATGGGCCGGGCACTGACCCCAGGTTGTCCTGCAATTTTTACATAACCTTTTTATTGTACAGAGTTCCTTCCAGATGTTGCCAAATATCAGATATTTTCCCAACACGGTCTCTGGACCTCTCACATATACACACAAACACACACAATTCATGAGGTGAATAATAACCGCTGACCAGGGGCAAACATGGAGGGGAAGAGAATGATTGTTTGATGGCAATGTAGTGAACAAAAATAAGTCTGCAAAGTGCAAGCCTGCAGTTTTTGCCTTTATCACAAGACATGCACTCCACATGGCCTCTGGTCTCCTGCAAACAAAACTCCGTTTTTTCCCACGGCACAGCCAAGGCCATTTCACAGTAAATTCAGGTCAGGTAGGAGCCCAGGCAGTCGGGCGTCAGAGTTTTGTTTTCCAGGTACATTTTATTTCCTCTCACAAAGTAGAAAGTTATATTAAGACAATGCCACATACCAGTATTTTCTGAATTGTCTGCTATAAATAAAAGGCTTCCTATTAAACCTGTGTGTGTAAACTAGAACCAATAGGCTGTTTGTATCAGTAAATATGAGTTATATACAGGTAGTAATAGTTTAAATTATTGCCTCTTTCATTCCTCATTGACTGAATTCAGGTTTTTAAGTGTTAGTATTAAAGTTTAACCCTTTCATGCATAGTGGTTACTGCAGTGGATGTGTACTCTCCACAGAGTTCTTAACCCTGTAAAACCTGACCCATTAAAAACTAGCCACAAAATTCAAATTTTTGGGAACTAAATTATTTTAGCCCTTTTAAAATAATCCAAACAAAAAATTTTACCATATCATTTTGTTTATGATATATTTTTTGCATTATATTCAATAAATTGAGTATTTTTGGCACATTTTATGTTAACTTTGTTAACTTTAGACACAAAAGTTAATGTTACCACCAACATTTTTAAAATATAAGACATTTTAGGTAGTTATTTATTTATTTATTACATAAAACTTTTTACATCCTTTTTATTTCCCTTGATTGCATC
>JAPTGZ010000018.1:39074787-39093327 GCA_029814645.1 Fowleria isostigma
CTCGCAGCCGCCTATGATTCTCTCACTCATCTGGTCCATGCACACATGACTGATGCCTGTCACTGACTTACATTGGTTTAACTTCAGTGGCCCATCACAGAACGACATGTGACTAGTCTGTTTGTACGAGTCATAATGTCTGGTAGCACGCACCCTCCCCCTCCCCGCAGATCTGTGAGTAGCTCTGATGAATTCTTTTTCTGTTCTGTAGAATAAAAATCGAAATTAAAAATCGAGTTTTTAGAGGAAAAAAAAAATTGGGATTTTATTTTAGCCAAAATCGTGCAGTGCAACCCTAGTAAGGGTGTAACAGTGCACGCCTCTGTACTGAATTGTTTTGGTTCGGGCCTTCAATATAATATGAAGTTGTACCAAATGTATACATGTAGCTTATGTGAAGAACGCCAACACTCGCCTTAAGATTCTACATGAACCTTGAAGCAAAACGCACACAGTATGAGCAATGGTGGCTCCAAGTGGAAACCCCATGTGTAATATTTGATATCCTAGATGGACTTCTAAGCAGTACATGCACCATTTACCTGCTGAACATGAACCAGCATGGCAGCTCAGAGCAGCATCACAGGTACAACGCCAGAGTTGCAAGACCCTCAGTCTTCTCCAATGTCTCCAATTTGGGAGCATTTCGGAGCAATGGGAGCATTTCACTCTACCAAAAATGTATCGAAGTGAAGACCCCTGTATCGAAAACGTATTGAACCAAAGTTTTTCTGTACCGTTACACCCCTAATTTGGGGTATGACCTTATATTATCAAACCTGACAGTTAACATTCATACAGTAGCTGAAAATATCAAGTGCTTTAATAATAGTGCAGTAATAGTGTTCATCTACAGTGCAGTCAGCAGTTCTTCATAGCCTAGGCTTACACATATTTGACTTTTCACAGGAAACACACGCTGTTACTTTACAGTTAATTTCTCAGTGATTATGTATGCCAATCCATCATCCAGATTCCACTGGTACCAAACACATATTTACCTCCCACAATTTTTCTAGTCAATACCAAGTAGTTCTAGGCAGGTTTATCGGTCAGTCGAGTCATACATTAAGCCTCACATCTACACCAGAACTCTATCTCTTGCTGTTCTTAACACCACTATGACCAAGCGCAGGTTTCAACATAACGGAGCCATCCCAGCCTTGCAGTAGATCATCTGACAACATTAGGAGGACATGAGCGAGAGATTTTTTAGATGAACTGTTTTCTTCAAGGAGATAGAGATGTTTACAACAGTTTTGCTGTCATCAGGGGAACAGAATACACCCTCAGATGAGCATGTGAACCAGGCCAGAAAACACTGAATAAAATGACAAAGATGAATGTTCTGTGGCTGGAGATGGTTTGAGGGAAGGCTACACTGTGACCAAACCTAACACTGCTAGAGGTAACAGACATACAGACTAGACATAGATTGGTCCACAGACCGCACACAGAGACCAAACCAAGTATTAAGATGAATGAGCCATGAGCATAAATAAAAGTGACAAATAAGATAAGAAGTGCTGTAATAGTTCTCCATCCCAGGAGTGTGTTGTGCATCTTGTAGCAGATGTTGCGTGGGTGTTTGTGTGTGTGTGTGTGTTTGAGTAGGGGGTGATTTATGAGAGTGATCTGTCTATACTCTGCCTGGCTGTTCTCTCTTGACACGTTAGATATGTGCAGGTCACTTTGACCGAGGTCATCATTTTATAATTCAGGGACAGATGGAAAAGGAGGAGGATGAGACAGGAGAGGATAAAGGAAAAGAGAAGGGAGGAGGAAAAGAAAGAAGGGAAGTGAAGATGAAGGGGATAGAGGGAGTAGAACAGTATCAGACGTATCTGGCTGCGTGACGACTATTGAAGAGGAGGAATGCAAGGTTGACTAAGAAAGGGTCAAAAAAATTCACAGAGAAAAACACAAGGGGAGACAGAAAATAGAAGATGTTGTGTACAGGTCAGAGGAAAGACAGTTATCAGGATTTGGGATCTTGTGTTGAACTTTAGGACATGATCCCAGCGTAGACAAGTGTGATTGACTGTGTCCTCAAACATGAGCTGGACCTTCGTACAGCATCCCATGTGTCAGCTGTGTCTCTCACAGACTGAGAGATGGTGGTACATGTCGTCACTAAGAGCGTACATACTCTTAAATCTCTGCTTATTGGCGTGTATGCAGACACTGAGTAAAATCCTGCATCTGATATTTCACCAGCCTTGGGGCAGCGACATTATTTACAAGTGTTTTGGAAGCATTTGTAGCATTCCTAAGACATAGATAGAAAAACGGTCATTATTTTTAGTTATGTTCTCTGTGGGAATGCATGCCTGACCTGTACACAATCCATCTCATTTTTACAATTCTACATGAGGAAAACTACCAGCATCCTAAAAGCATCAAAAAACCCTCTGTTCAAACAAAGTATTTACAAAATCAGTCACGTAAGGCAAACAGAGAACATAATGTTGAGAGTCAGGCCGTAAAAAAACAAACCAGCTATGGGGCTCATAGGCCGCAACTGTGTAAAAACACGACATGTGAGTAACATAAATGTTCCACAACAAAGTAAACACAGATACGGTAAGTCAAGAGCTGGACATTTCTGGGCTATACAAGGGTCATACAGTACGTCATTTCCTCAGCGAGACATGTTGGAGAGCAATTCGACAAAGTGAGCTGCCAAATCCCCCCTGCATAAACTACGGCTGAAAGAATGCTAACAGTCAAGTGTTCTTGCTGTGTAAGTCATCCTGAATTGTGTTGGAGTTTTTATGTGCTGCTGTTTTCCCTTCCGCAAAGACATTTACACTGGTGACATATTCAAATTCAAGAAATATCACCCGGGAGCGCAAAGGGCAGAATAACAACTGCCCCAGACGTCAATGACACCTGTTAATCTTCTGATAAACCTCCTCCCCTTGATAACAAATGCCAGTGCAACTGTCCATAGATTAGACGATCACAGCAAAATGGAAAAGTTTACCTCTGACAAATGATGTTGTATAGAGGTTGTGTAATAATAATAGTAATAATAATAACAGCAATAATAATAACGATCTTTATGTTGTTAGTGAGTTTGCATTTAAACATGCAACGCACTAGAATTTGACCTCTGCATTTAACCCATTACTAAATGAAACCTGCATGCATAACACACTACATACTAGGAACAGTGGGCTCGCCGTATCAGACACCCGGGAAGCAAATGGGGGGTTAAGTGCCTTGCTCAAGGGACACATCAGCCAAAAACTCTCTGCCAATCCAGGGAATCGAACTGACGACCCATTGGTCACAAGCCGACTCTCCAGCCATCTAAGCCATGGCTGTCCCAAGTAGCTTTTAGATAAACTTTATCTCATATGATGGAGACTACGAAATATTTTTGCAAATCAGTTCTACCTTTATTGTGATTTAAAGTCTGGAAAAACCTCTAAGGCTACGTTCAGACTGCAGGCAAAAGTGGCCTAAATCCAATTTTTTTGCCCGTATATGACCTGTATCCAACCTGTTAAAGACAGCGTGAACAGCACAAATCAGGTTCTTTCAAATCTAACCCAGGCCACTTTGTACTAAAGCTGATACATATCTGAATATTTTGTGATGTGACTTCAGTCCGAACGGCCAGGTCGAGCTTACCCGACCATTATGTCATCATAATGGGACAAATGTCACAATACTACGTCCCAGGAGGAGAAGCAGCGGAAAAAACCACAACAGTCATGGCGGAGGATGGAGTGGAAAACGACAGTGGCGGGAGAGTGAGGTCCTCAAATTAATATTTGGAGTGACAATTCTATGCAGGCAAAAGTCAAGGGATCCTATCGCTGGCTTTTCGGACAAAGTGTAATGCTGTCCTTTTTCCCTTCTCCTATCCAGATGTGTCTTTTTCCTTCTTTGATAAACCGGAGTGCTGCTCAAATAGCGATCCAGCAGTTCTTCTATCCTGTATCCCCCTTGTATTTGTTATTGTCTTCATGTTATTCTTGGACGGTTGTAACTGGCAAGACAAATCTACCTACAGGTACCAATAAAGTCACCTTGAACCTTGAAACTGTTCTGTCTTTGAAAGTATTTCAAAAGAACTGGATGAGTGAGGGTACCGACTTCATTATGAATGAAGTCCATATCGGTGAAGCAGCTAACATCACTACTGCACCACTCCTGACTCCGCATCCAAATACTCTGTTGTGTGGATATCGCAGCTATACTACTGCAAAAGCCATAGCAAAAAATATTGCTCTCTTCTTTTTTAATCTTCCTCTTAAAATAATTTGACTGTTATTGTGCTAACTTCGGTTGTAGAGAAACTTCATCAGTGCACACACACACCAAGACCAGATACCTCCATATATTCTTCCATTAAAAATAGTGCGTGCCTGTGTGGTCATGTATTACATCAGGACCTCTTTGGCACATGTGGGTCACTTCAGGGTCGCATTCAGTTCATACTGAAAAGTGGTAGAAGTTGTATTTAATGTGTAATATGAATGAGCCCACACACAAAAAAAAAAATCAAATTTTAGCAAAAAAATCCAAATGGTGCATTAAGATCTGTTGTCTGAAAGTAGCCTGAGTGTGTTACCACGAGTGCATCAGAATAAGACCAAGGGGGTCAAACTGGGGGAAATTTGGGAATGCAAAACAACTGGACATCGAATGTGGGTCAACAGCCTAAACAGTTCAGTATTAATGCAAAGCAAGGATTAAAACTAACACTGTGTCTTTTCAGAAGCCCAGATTCTGGATTCTGGGAGCAGACGGCTGTAGATAGGGGGTTCCCATGTTCTCTGACCTGAAGACTTCAGGACCATGGGGACAAAACCACTGGAAGTATGAGCACAGTGGAAGTCTGGCCAAGAATACCAAACAGGGAATTGACCAATGTCTGACTCCTGAACTTAAACCAACAATCTTTAATGTGGGGAAACTCAACAAGGAAAACAGCTTCTTGCCTGATGTTTGGCAGGCGGTGGCAGCCAGAAATCACCATGTGGACACTGATACTACTGACACAAAATCATCAGCTCATTTATATATAAGATTACAGGTTGTGAAATGTCTAGAACATAAAAATAAATTTGATGGAATTGAAAAGAAGCATAGTAGCTTAGCTCATGGCTGTGAAACTAGTTCAAAATTAACCTCCAGATGCAGTAAAGTGGGTTAGTACAGGAAACAATTTTGAGAAGGTCAATGATTCAATCCACAGCACAAACAGACTGCTGACTTGGAAAAACTTTCAAATCATTTTCCTTGTGGTATTTACAACCAAGAAAGCTTTTTCTTAAACAATGGAACAAAGCAGTGCAACACCCTGCTCCACTGCAGCACACTCATACCTTTTAAAGTCATTTTCTGGTACAATAACCGCAAATTTCATATGTATATTGTCTGGTCAAATTCAAGGACTGGCTGATGATTTGTCAAGGCTACATAACAGTCTGTAATCCAAAGAGCTGCTGAGGTGCACAGGCAAGACCATGCTAGCAAAGTCGCTCTGAGGTAGTTACGTAAGATTAATGTTATAATAGAGATGGGGGGTCGTGGGGGCTTCTGAAAGATGATATGCCACATTTTGGATATTTTAGATGGCTGTAAAAACAACTGGCTGCTTTCTGCACCAACTTATTGTACATACTGTCCTCGCACATGCTGTACTCAAAAAAATGAGACATCCAGTTCATGTTACGTAAAGATAAACTGTACATACTCAAATACGTGTAGAAAAATACTATAGACTCATAAAAGTCTAATTTACTACATCCAAGAAAAGTCTAAACTGGGTATCAGTGGTGTGAAGTCAGAATCATGCTTTGCCTCTCAGTCCACGCCCATGATGACAGCTGCTGGGAACGGTTGAGATGCTACATTATCGAGCTTTGTTTTTCTCACATTTCCACGGCATGATCCTTACACCAGTAAACCAGAGATTACAGAATCATTTTTGGCAAATTCCCCCCTGACCTCACTTTGCTTTTCACCCTTTTGCATGAGGTAAAGGCTCAAGCTTGTCACTAGTTCCAGTCGTCTGTAAATCACAAGGAAAAATCTCTCAAAATATCCCCATTTCTAATTAGTATCAGAGCCATATAGCCTGCTAAAATAGCAGGAAATCACTCCATTGTGTAATAATAAGGATTAGCAATAAATCAAGACCGTTATAAAACAGAAAAACTTTATGGTGGTGTATGTTGATTTTATGGTTCAAAAAGCATGAACCCTCTTGTGACATAATGACACAATTACTTCATATTTGATGCTGGTGGCAGTAAACAGAGACAAGAAAAACAGGGTTACATCAGTTTGGGGCATGTGAACTAGATGAGTCATTTGGTGGACACGAGTTAGACAGATCCCAGTCCAGTCAATCAGGTCATGGAACCAGTACCTGACAACAAGCCAATGCATCAAGTTGTGTCTATCTCCATGGTAACAAGCAAACTGTGGAGACATAGCTGTGGTGAATGCTGCAGCTACCCTGTATGGGTTTGCAAATGTCCCTTCAGACTTTGTAGAACACCCTGTATATTCACATGTTCTAGGATAAGCAAAGGTCAAAGGCTGTAAAACCTAATTTTCTGGGTTAAACTTCCCCTGTGGTGCAACGTGTAGCATCTCAGTAGGCTTCAGTGGTAATGTTCTTTTTACATTTATCCGGTGTGGAAAGTGAGACCAAAATGGACTTGGTAGATCTACAGAAAAAAATGTTTATGCTCTTTTTACTGTCAAATCATTGCAAGGTAAACTACTTCCTTCTGCCATTTTGAACCAAACAAAAGGAGGAGGATCTTGACTCTAAATGGGAGCTTCCTGGATAACTATTGACAAAATAAGTCATCTGAGACTATAGTCCATCTACATGAGGGGGTCTGGACGACCAAATGATAACAACAAATGCCATCTACACTCCAAAACAAGTTACTGTTTGGTTCAATTAATTCACCTCAATATTGACAAATGTTCTAACTCTAGATTTCTGAAATACTTCTCACATTCTGATCATAAATAAACATTTTTACCACATATAACAGTAGCTTCTTCTATTGCCTTATGTCCTGTGATCTAGGTGTGGTGTGTCCCAGGATTTTTATCCATATATTGCAGCTCAATCCTCAGAAATCATCAACTGTAGAAAAAAGTGGTTTCATTCTTTGTCACCACTTGGTTAAGTAAATGTCTAGATTTACTGGCCTGATGGTTTCCCCTGATTTAATTAAGCAAGTAATTTAAGAGTAGTTTAAGATTTCTGAATGTCATTATGAAGGCAATTTAAAACCTATTTGAAAACCAACATGTCAAAAAAGTACGAAGAAGCATTTCATTCACAAGGTGCAAAGTCAGCAGGCTTCTGCAAATCAAGTGGTACTGGTGTCTAACCAGATTTGGTTGAACTTTCACTAACCCATATCAGAGCATGCTAGCAATGTTAAAAAACAAGATTAACAGTATAAACTTTTAGAAATTGCCTTCTAGTCTGAACCAGGATGATACAGTTTGCATTAGTGTTGGTGTTAGGTTTTTTCATGGATTGTTAAAAGGGACTTATTTTGGAGAAACCCTCATAATCCAGTCAATGTTTCTGGATTTTTTTTAGGACCTCCAGCAACTGTGACATGGACTGTCCATAGCCAGGTCTGTGGGACATGAGTATTGAAGACACAGTTTCTGGAAAGACGTGGCTTGTTGAGTCGAGCTGATCCACTGGACACTGCAGTGTAACCATACCCAAATGAGAGTAGCAGAAGCACTAAACTGATCTCATATACATCCTTCTGTGAATTTTCTTACCCTGTAAAAAGCTGTTGACAGGGGCAGCAGTGCAGAAGCCACAGTGTACTCCTCTGAGCTGGAACAGTCCTGTGGGTCAAACAACAGGGGAGAAGTGAGTGCAGGGCAGGACACAGTGGGGCACTGGTTATGCAGCTCTGTGAACACCTTTCTTCACCAGAGGCCCAAAACAATCAGTACAGGTTCCCGACAGAGAGGTCGTACACTGTGGGGTTACGGGGAAACCTCAGCTTCAAGACTTTTGTGTTAGTTCTGAAGAAGATCCACTTTGTTAAAGCAATGTGTGAAAACTGTTGTGTATTCCTCAACAATGAGGGGATGCAAATAATTTATCTTCATTGACTTTCTGTTACATAAAGACAATCTGTCAGCATCAACAGCTAAAAAAAGGTCTGCCAAACCACTCATTCCTCTGGACACATGCTTTCAATAGCCTTATATAATCACTGCTTTGATACAAATGTTGAAGCTATGCTGTTATCAATTTATTGGTAATTGTATACTTTGCATTGTTGAACTAGATTTCCAAATAAGTCTATTTGAAGCAAATCATGCCATTATTTTGGCTGTAAAATGCTGTGTTCATGTATTAAGCTGCTATGACTACCCAGAAAGCAAATGGAATTATTTTTATTTGGTTTATTAGCTCACATAATATTTGGGAATATTTGCTTTTTGACCTTTATTCACATCGCAAAAGTGACTTTGTATTTGGGATTGTTTCAGGTCAAAGAGGCAGTACTTAATGATGCTTTCAAGAGAATGGTATAAAGAAGAATAATACATTAAGAGGCTTAGAAGATGGGATTTAGGGGCCCTACCAAAACTTACTTACAGAGATTACAGAGAATGATCAAAACACGGAAACGCAAGAAAAGGGAGCGAGTTGGACTTAAAAGTACTTCATTCACAGGAAATTGGTACTTATGCTTGGTGAGCTTTGTTGGGATTTGTTTGTTGAACTTTGTAAATGAGAATGGCCAGAGGAAACTTGATTTAAGACCATGTAGAAACAACAGCACTGTTTCTGACCCGGTGCAGCACCTCATAACCCTCAGAGGACCTAAGAGCCAGAAAACATGTGCATCACTTATATTTTCTTTCTTTTTTTTAGTATCATCTGTCTTTTTATGTCATGCAAAAATGCAACACACACACATAAATCTTCTCTAATGACTCAGCATTTTCTTAAAAAATGCAGCATACGATTAAAAGTCTTTAATTTTGAGTAGTAGAGATATGGAGAGGAATGTTTCACTTTCTGATAGCGGTCTGTATTGGGGCCTCTGTTACTGCTATTCCTTGAAAAAAAAAAAAAAAACACAAAAAAAACACAAGAATGTACAGAGGGGAGAAAATGCAAAACACAAGTTCCACAGCTACACATGAAAGCCTGGCCCCCCGTGGACTGAGCAACATACTTTCTGTTTTATTTTTCTTGTCGCTTGTGTTTTTCTTTGCAGTTATTTGGGCTGCGGTAAAATGTTCCACTTTGGAGCAGCACCAAAGTATTGTTTACTAGCATCCTTAACAATGCTGCAGGTCACAGGAGTTCATGGACCCCAGTCTAAATAGAACAACAAGTGGAAAAACACGGGCAGAAAGTGTTAATATTTCACAAACTGGTATTATTCGAACAAAAAGAGTAACATACATCACGTTTGTTAGTTGCTTGGAAATAGAAATTTATCAGTTCTTTCCAGTCAAAAGTTAGGCTTCAGACAACGGTGCCCAGATATCAGTGGAAAAGGGAGGATGAATCAACACAGATCTATGTTACTTAAAGTAGACATTATCAGGTTAAGATACATTTAGTATCACCTCTAATTCTCTGCTTTATGTCCTGTACACATACTGTGATGCTGAGAGGTGTCTTTGGACATCAGCTACCAAAGCAAACAAAAAAGTCCAACAAATCTGCAGTGGGTCCGAATGAACATTTCTGTTTAAGAAAACACCCCACTGCCTTCTTTTCCTCCCATTATTTACTGTAAGTCTCACCGTGTTACCCTCATTCTTGAGAGTGAATGAGCTATGATTGTTATGATGACTAACGCAGCTATTCTGTGGGCGACACGTATACAGCAAAAGAAAACAAGAAGCACATTCACATGATAGAAACGCTACAGGGTGTGAACAAACGGCAACTTCCTGTGTGGAGATGTTCACACTTCCAGGAAAGCTGGGAGATGAACTGCATTATGTTTATTAGATTTCTACTAGTATGGATGTGCAGGAAATTCTTAATATAAAGGCCATTATGGTAAATAGAGTCTGGAGTAACAGACGGAGGAATAAGCCTCATGGTTGATTTTTGTGCTGTCAGGACAAACAAACAAAGATTATTTAACAAGAGTATAAAATCTAATTAATGCAGATGTTTACCTGACTGTACTGGTGAATATCATAAAGAAACAGATATCTGAACATGGGAATGATACCCAGTGCAGATTCCCAGTGTCCACATTACGTAAGGCAGTACATCAAGGACACTATGGTGGACAGAGGCCATGTTCTCACAGCAAGAGGCTAATTTATGGACTGAATAATGTAAAAAAAAAAAGTAATGAAGTCATTCATTCACTATTAAAGGAGATGTTTAAAATGATTAAGAGGCAGAGGGAGCAGAGGAAATAGCAACTATGATTGAAACTATTTGGTGTCCACTAGCCTGTAGACTCTGAGGGCATACAGGGCACAAATCCAGTGAGTAGACCCACCAGTTCATCAGCGCAGAGTCCAGCGATCTGCAATTCAGACGGGAACATCTGTGTCTAACGTGGGTTCTTGCATAGTGTTACACATCAGCTCAAGATCATGCAGAACTCATGGGCTCCATGCCGTTGCAGCAGCTTTCCATGAACCTCCCGCTCTAATCCCCTCTCACAGTAAACTGCCACTCAGAGTGTGCTTTTGAGCACCATCATGAGGCCCTCGGCCATGAGAGAGCAGAGCACAGAGGGCTCATAATCCTATCTGACAGGAAATGGTTGGGATGCCAGGATACATCCACAGCAGGACGCATTCCCCCACATGGCTTGCGCAACATTTACTTCCAAAAGCTGGAGTGCTGAGGAGCACGCACACACACATACAAATAAATGTGCAATTAAGTCAAAAGCTTAATGAGGGTCATTATTTTGAGTGATTCATGGCAGACACACTGAACAGATAAGCATTACAAGAGCCGTTTACACAGGAAAAGTGCGTCACTGTAAATCACTTATACATAGAATGCATTAACATATTAACAGGAATTGTGCGCTCCAAAAAATGTACAGAAGAAAAACATATTAACAATGCTGAAATGTTACAGTACCACCTGATCCTAATGTCCTAACCTCTGGCCTATTGTACATTTTTGTATAACATTCGTCCTTCCTGCAGCTGTGCTTCCCCATGAACCTTTAAAAAGAAATCACTGATGTGGTCATGCAACCAGGCAACAAACCTGTCATTTAGCCTGGAATTGACAGTTAAACGATACATGTTGTAACTGTGAGAATAATAATGATGTCGTTGGGAAGCAATGTGTCACATCAACAGACTGGCCAGAGCTCTTAATGAGGCATCATGTTGTCATTGCACAAAGAGCAAGCAACATTTTTTACAGTATAGGTCACTTTGGCTTGTTAAACACTGAACGATCTCTTACACACACCCAACAGTAAATAGCCGCTGGCAACAGAGCTCACTAATGTTATATCTGGGGTCTTATGTGGCTCTGTGTTGAAACAAAGGGCAGAGAGCACAATATGAAACTAATTACTGAACCAGCAATTTACTATTTATACTTATTTCACAGCTCATTGGAGACAAATCTATCACACTGAACAACAGGAATGAAAGCCAGGACAAAATACAAAATACATTAATATGAAGAAAGGAGAAATTTAATTTAAAAAAAAAAAAAAATTACATATATATATTTATTAAAAATAAAAAACAAAGTACACCTAGAGACAGGCTTGCTATCTTCTGTTATGTAAGTAATTAAATCTCTTTTCCATGTGTGCAACTGCTACCCTCAAAGTCATTTATGTTGATTGTCACTAATATTTTACTGTGTAATTACAGTATATATTATTTATCTCTTACAAATGCTGTATAAGTACATGTAGTACTGACTTGTAAAAGTTTGCACTTTAGAGATCTGCAGTTAATGTCAATACTCGAATTCTAAACAGACTGAAACAAAAAGCAGAGAAGATACAGAAAGCCATCTGCACTTCTCCAGATGTGCATGATAATTACAGGTTTTACTCAAAGATCGTCCTTGCCAAAACCAGAACTGACCAGAACATCCATTTCACATTTATCCCCTCATGGCAGTCTTTAGGGGGCTTGGCTGTAATGTTCATCATTTTGTGTTAAAGTTAATTTCACATCCAGCATTGCATGAGTTTTATTACAAATCAATCTTCAGGCTCACCTGTTTTTAAAAGTCCTTGGAAAAAAAACACTTAGTACTCAGTCTTACCATTGTGCCAACAAAAGGTGTCAAACTAATACTTGATTTCAACACAAAAAAGCAATACTATTTGTAAGAAAATGGTGCTATACAAGGTGACTCAGCATGCAGTGCTGTACTGATTTGGACTTAAAAAGAAATTTTTGACATCCTTCACCAAACCCCTGTGAAGGCAGAGGCAAACTCAGACTGACAGATGTTATGCAGCACATGAGGAATGATGCTACAAGTTTTTCTTTTCAGACCTTCCAAAATTCGAGGAAATACAAAGGATGTCGATCTTGTGACGCAAACATTTGCACTTGGCTCCAATTTGGCCTGTTTGATAATTATGGAACAAATGACACGTCAAATGGCCTTGCGTGTCCCAGTCTCTGGCAGATGTGGGATTAATTCTATTATTTGGTGGGAAAAGAAGAATGAGAGGAATCCAATGTCACTCCATAAAAGCTGCACTTTGAGAGGATTGCTCGAAAGTATTAAAAAATGCCCTGGTTAGAGCTGATTCAACATAGTAAAAACTGGAACTACCAATAAAGACCTGACTGCTTTCGTCCATCGAAGCCTCAGTGTCGCTTTCCAAGCCACAAAAAAACACATTAGCTATTCGCACTGACAAGCAGCTGAAGAACGAGGGCACCAAGAAGAGACAACAAACTATCTGACAAATAACGAGTGACAAGGATGGGATTAAGTCTTACAACATTCTATCAAAGTGATCTGACGTGATACTTAATGTGTTGCACACTACAGCCCCAGATACAGATATTTTCCTAAATCAGAACTGTATTTTACTATTTAAATATGAGATCCAGAGCTCAATAATTTACAAATTTAACCACATATATGTTAGTTCAGTTTATTTTGAGCTTATGCACTCTATGTACAGTGCAATTACATATGCATATACAATATTCAATACTGTAACTGAAATGTTATCACTTTGGTCTTTTTAAATGTTAGACTTGTATAGATTATTATTCTGCCCTCATGTTTAACCCATAAGATTATGGACTAACTGACTGTCAGCATTTGTAACAGGTTGGTTGTCTTTCTTTTTTAATATTTTGCCTCAATATGAATGTTTCAGTTTCCGGAGTACATGGGGGAAAATGCGATTTGTATTTCTATGATTTGACTCACCTGAATAGCACAGTTCATCATCCGTATGATGTAGTCAAACTGTTGGTGGTCCAGTATTGCGCGGTTCTGCTGGACATGAAGACTCAGCTCCTCGGTCAGACAATGTCGAGCTGCTTTGCCTTTAAGGGCGCGAAGTGCAGCTGGAAGAGTCTGTTAATGGAAATATTGATAAAGAGGAATATATTACACATTCTGTTACTGTAGCTTAACTTGTAGAAGTATTCACAGTCTACAAATGGGCTTTTATTTTTCTAGACTGAAAATTACTCATTTGTACCCTTTTTCAGCACCTCCACATGCATTCAGCTTCTGTACATATAATACTATATTGAAAATCTGATCTGATTCTGATTTGATCTAATCTGCCCCATGACAGCACTGAGGCTAGACTAAACTTTTTCTTATTATATAAATTGTTCAGTGTGTTTTTCAGCTGAGAGGAAAAAAACAACTTTGTTTTATTACAACAGCATACTGGATCATTTAACCTACAGTTTTTAGTACAATGCATGAAATACATGAAATAGGAATGCTGTGGGCATGCATAAGTTCTTCCAGCACCTTCACATGGTTAATGCTATTCACAGAAACCATTTGGCAGTGCAGGATTTACAGCCTCATGGGGGGTTGAGAGGATGTATGCTATACATTCTTTCATTTGCACAGAAATGCAGGCCTGGGTTATATAACTCAAAAATAAAGCTAGTGGGATGTATAAAGTACCTGGTAAAAGTATCATTTAAAACACACTGGATGCAAATTGGACCGGATGCTCAAATATAACTTCTCACACAGGGTTACATACTGAAGGGATTTTTAGAGGCAAACACAAGTGAAAGAACTGAATAACCTCAAGTCATTAATTATAAATGTTTGCAAGACTTCAACATGGACTAAGAGATTTAATAATAAGTCCACTCTCATCCTGTCTGTTTGTCAGCTGGGAGGTATTAGGATGTGACCATGTGGAGAGATGCAGAATCCAGCAGGTCTGCTGGATGTGTTACACAAATGATAGCTGCCTCCAGCTGATGAAACCGTCCAACAGTTCATTAATAACAATGATGGATGACAACATGCATCACCTTTTCTGTCTCCAGGGTCTTGTTGTCAAAGATGAAGGAAATGCAGCTCCTCACTACCTCCAGCCTACGAGCACTGTTAAACACAGAGCCACCTTTGCCCATAATAGACACTGTAATAATAATAAAAACAAGATTAAGTAAAGGACAACAGCACAGTGAACCTACAGCTTGTCAATCTGATCACTACGTAAACATTTGAGGATGCACTGCAGTTAGAAGTAGTTCGTACCAACAGGGGGTCCGGCAGGTACTACACACTTCTTCTCTGTTCGTGTGACAGCAGGTGCACTGCTGTGCTTGGCCACACCCTCCTGCAGCTGCTTCTCCACTTTTGCATCATCCAACAGGGGGAAAGGTACCTGGTGCACCCGCAGGTGTGATCCCTCTGACGGCCGAGGCACTTTCTGAAAAGCCATGTGGGGGTTCGGGTTTTCCTGTAGTACACCAAGGGCAAATGAAATGATTAGAATACTACAACATTTAATGTCACATTATGATATGTATATAAATGTGCGAAACTACAAGAGACACATCACTTTAGAATGGGGAACACACCCTGAGAGAGAAAAGACTACATTTACAATTTGAGTTATTTGGACACAACATGATTTTCTGTTTATATATTGATTACACTATAAGACCCGTTTTAAGCAAAACATATTAAGATCATAATTCACTCACAACTTCCTTACTTCCCATCAAACAGTAATCAGGAGGCTATTGAAGGGAAAACTTAAGTTCATGGTCCACTAGTTATTATATACAGAAAACCACATATGGTTATGGTTACACTTTTAAGGACTAATAAATAGCTAAAACGCTACTAATATGTTTGTATATAGCTGTGGTATGTTAGCTGTGGTTTAGGAAGCAGCTAAACACATCAAAGACATGTGAAAATGAGTTTATTTGTCCTACATAACACAGGAGGTGGAATGTGTGACTCTTACATTTTTGTACAGTTGCTCAGAGAGTTCTCTGATGTGCTTCTGCAGCCTGGCAGGATTGATGTCCTCTTCTTTAAAGGTGTCAATGTCTAAGGCCACCAGCTGTAAAATAAAACAGCACACACAAAACAAAAACATAATTATAGTGCAGAAAGAACAGGGCAACCTTCACTGGGTTCCCTGAACAATAGTATTCCAATAACTCGATATTAAACAGATCCAGTAGCAAACAGAAGCAACACTAAATACACAGTTTTACTCTTGGTTTTAGTCCGCGGCCAAAATCTACAGTTATTGACTACTAATAATAATTTATGGAGTGAAGGAAAATACAAAGTGAAGGGTATCAAGTCCTGCTGTAAGTAGAGTGTCATGGTACAGTACCTCATCAAATAGATCACAGGCTCGGTAAGGCGGACCTCTCTCTGAGACAAAGCCAGCGAAGGCCATGCCATCCAAAACCTTGGTCAGGAAATCATTCTCAATGAGGCCTCGCTGGCCCAGGAAGGCAGTCTGGGTAATGTCAGAATTAGAATAGTTACAATCCCCTACAGATGGAAGCAATATAATCGTGTAATCTTGTTCATATGGATATACTGTAGACTGAAAGCAAACATGGTAATCACAGCCATTTTTAGAATATGATTTGAAAAAAAATCTCTGCAAGAGGCCCTGACATCGTTTATTCTTGAAAAGACAGTTAACTTCTACAGCATGTACAAAGGGGAAATAAATCTAGTTATAAATGACTACATGCAAATGAATTTAATTTACTTTACGCATAATTATTTGTGCTTGTGGGTAGAAGAGATAAAACACAGTTCACTCAAGCCTTCCCCACTCAGCATTTCCAGGCGAATAAGCCGAGCGTTTGTTTATAATCTGATCCATGTGGGGTACTTTGAGGATGATGTGCAGAGGGGTTACCACGGAGACACCACAGACACGAACAAACAAAAACCCCGGCACAAAACAAAAATGTAAACCTAATACGTTTCATATGGCTCATAGCCGGGCTTTGCCCAAGGTTAGAGGACTATGGACTGAGGCTTGCATAAACAAAAGGATAGCATCACGGAAGAGTCATGGAGCTGCTACAACACATTTTAAAACAACACGCATACACACACATGCACTCGATACACTCCTGACAGGTTTATCTGTCAGGACTTTGCATGTAATTCCACCCTCGCTGCTGGACTGAGGCTAAACATTCTTGGCAAATCGAAAGAACTTTTTGTTTTCTGAGCAGAAATTGCTAAAATTAAGATCACACACTCAACAAGGAAAAAAAAAAACAAAGAGGTTTTTGCTAAACTTCCATTATGTTGTTACCTTGTGAAAGTGAATAACAGGTTCAGAATGGATGCGGATGAGCTGGAGGCATGACCTGTAGCCCTGGAAGAGTTGTGCAAACAGCCTGAGAAAGACGGCCCTCACCTCCTTATCCTGGAAAACAAACACAACTCATCAAACAGGTATGCCATGCCAGACACACAGTCTGATAAGTTAATTACACAACCCACAAGTTTTATTTGTCTTTACGGTAACGGGTTGCTGTCTCTTTGTGCCCCCACCTTTTATATCCATTTTAGGAATAAAAAGTACCTTTCGGTTGCAGTAATCTCCTCAGGGAAGAAACAACATTAAAACAATGTTTCCATGTGCAAATTGTTCAGTTTTTGCCCTTTTTAAATAATAGATTCTTAATAAGCTCTTTACATGACTAATGAACTTGAGTATCCAGTGATGGTCTCATTTACACTAAACCATCTGATTAATGTCATTTTACTCTAACACTTTTGGCAGACTACCCCATCTTTTCAGTCTCCTACATTCATTCCGTCCATCACCTTCCTGAAAAGGTCAGAGGACCTGCTAATATAGTATGATATAGTTGTATAGATGGTTCTTCCTCTTCATCCCAGTCTTAAAAACAGTTGGCTACTCATACATATCTGACTGTAAACCGGAGACAGGGAATTCAAAACTGCATTCAAAATCCAACTCAAGCATATATCCTAAATATCAAAATATAACTACAGAAACATAAATATATTGGTCCAAGTCTTAGTCGGAAAATACTCCACTCAGAATTAAGGTGGATGATTGGACAGGTAGATGGATGGACGGATGGAAACTAATAACAGAAATGCTATGTACGCGACCTCTATCAAATTCAGTGTATTGTCATATTTGGAGTAATAGTGGACTATTAATATGGTAAATGGTCTGTACTTATATAGCGCTTTTCTCCACATTAATGGTACTCAAAGCGCTTTACAATACTAGTTTCACATTCACCCACTCATACACCAGTGGGCTGCCACTATGCCAGGCACTAACCACACTGGAGGTAAGGCGGGTAAGCACATGACTGGGACAGAGCGGGAGCCGAACCTCCAACCTTCCGGTTATTGGACCCGCTCTAAAATCCTGAGCTATGGCCGCCCCTGTAATGTATAAATGTAAACACAGTGGTTGATTACAACACACCCTAAGGACAGATATACAGACTTACCAACAGCTTGAGGTTGGAGGGTGCAGTGCGAGGAGGAGGGAATGCATTGTCTGCTATCTCCAGATCAGGGTGTAAAACCTAAGAAAATATGATAATTACCTGATGATTTATTAGTTTTCATATCATTTCAATGCATGCTCTTATATACAATAACCTATAACACAACAGCAATATTTAATATTCTTACTAAACACAGCAAAAGAAAAAAACCTTAATGACTATAAATTTAGAAAAAAATGGTCTGTTATTGAAAATGTTGTGATAAATGTGTGTATGCAGATATATAAGAATGCTACAGTGTGATTTGTTGATGCTTAAGAGCTTTCTTGTTTCATTTTCTCAAGTTCATCTCATATAAGATCGTTAAATCCTATTTAAGGACAATTTTAGATAATTTTAGAACAGAACTGGGAAACAAAGCTTTTAAGTTTTCTGCTCCCACTGCCTGGAATCATCTACAGAAGGAGACTAAACTTAAGAAACTGGTCTGTTTTAATGCATTAAAATTTTAAATGAATGGGAAAAGGTTCATTCAGGATGTAGATGCTTCTAATTGGTTGATTCAGGTTCTGCTTTGAGATG
>JAPTGZ010000018.1:39110254-39128899 GCA_029814645.1 Fowleria isostigma
AATTAATTATTCTGTGTTAAACTTTTCCAAAGTGATTTATTCTTATTTATTATTTTTTGATTTGTATTTTTCATTCAGTAAAAAGCAAATATTTTCTGATATTTAATTTACTGACCATAAAGAAGTTCATAAAAGTGTAGAGTAAATGCAAAGGTTAAACATATCAAACTGAAGAAGTTTTCACCAAAATATATCTTTTTTAAATTTTTTTAAATTTTTTTAAATTTGTCTTGTCCAGCATCATAACAGCAGAATGGTGGTCTGGCTGCCTTGTTGTGCCAAGGAGAACTTCATAAAGTATATGAGGGTCCCCTTGGTATTTCACTGTTTTCATCTTTGTTTTTTGTTGAACCATATTTTGATGCCGGACCTAACAAGAAAAAACAAGGAAAATGAGAAGAAAGGGAGAAGAAAGAAGGAGAGAGCAAAGGGAGGAAGAAAAAAAAAAAGACCCTCACACAAGTAAAATATATCATTAACTAGACATTAAAAAAAGGATCTCGATGCCCTGTTTTTGTCAGACTACAAGAGTTCTACTACTGTACCAGTGTTGCATAGAACAGTGAAAAGCTGAGAAACTGCAATTTACCTAAATTATTTACATTTATTAATAGGATTTTAGATTACTAGATTATTATGCTCGTGGTTAATTACAGACAAAGGAATCTTATTTTTTTATTTCTCAAATGCTCAAAGGTTATGGTATTCCCTGAAACTCGCTGCTGGAAACTAACCTAATAAATAAATAGAGGGAATAATAGTATTTGGGCCATTCTGCTCCAAATGCTACCCTGGAGACAGGATGTCCCGTTTAAAGGCAAATTACAGTACATGTGTGCATCAGAGCGGGAAATGGCACATAGAGTGTTTACGCTCTTTGGAAGTCATCAGCGAAGGTGCCAGACCGAGTGGTCTGAGCTCATTACCTGCATGATCATAAAAGGAAACATCAAACAATGGAAAAATACTGAAAGAAACGGTTATGGAGTTACCACAACTAACATAGCAGTATAGAGTGAATAACGTATCATTATAAAACACCTAATGTTAGAAAAGGTGGCAAAAACCATCAATTTAAACAGACTTCCTGAATAGAGATGTTTCTATTTTGAATGTTTGTTTTAAAGATTTAGCATTAAAGTTACAAATCTTGGAAACAAGTGTGTAAAGCAGCTCTTCCAAAATCTTCCTGGAACAACATATTATTTATATTTCCTAATGCTCTGTTTACCAAAGAGTCACACAAATCAACTATTTGCGATGCCTGACAAAATAAGCCACAATAATAAAAAGCATCTCAAACACATTCTAAGTCTCAGTGCAACAGTGTGAGTCATAACCAATTCTGACACGAAACATATGCTAAATGTGGGAAAAAACAAGCTTTTTTTAGATACTATGTTTGGTAACACAGATGCCGTTTATAATCAGGAAACAGATATCGTAGACAGATGCTGAAATATCTCAAGGTCATGTCAAACCAAGTGATGAAAATATGGTAGTATTACATATACATTTGAGGGGGATTAATGATACTGATGCACAGATTACTTTAATTGTCATTTAAAAGTCAGGCTAAGCAAAAAAACAGTGGGGAGGAAGCAAAGATGAGAGACCAAAATCTGGGAAGCAGCCGGGCATTTGGTCACAGAGTCAAGTGTTTGTGTCTGCTCTCTGTGTTTTTGCTGGAGGCCCCCACTGGGCTGGCTCTGAAACTAGTGTTTAGACTGCTCCTCAGGGGTTACATGGGGAGGGGATCACCGGACACAGGGAGGAAGAGGGGAGTGTGGGTAAAGGAGCGCTGGGTGAGGGTCAAACAGATGGACAGATGGATAGGTGGATCTGTGCAGGGTAAAAAACAAATACACCTGCAAGGTATGGACTCTGAAGCAGGGGAAAAAAAAGGAGGCGAGACACTGAAGGGGAAGAGGAGAGAAAAGAGGAAAGCAAAGGGTGAAAGAGAGGAAAAGGGGGTTTGTTGGCCTGGACCAGGATGCCACCATCTTCTAGCAGATACAATGGCCTGCAGGAAATCTGTTAAAGCTGCATTGTGGTGAGTGTGTGTTTGCTAATACACACTCAGGCCAGACAGGACCCAAGGACAAGTGCAGATAACTGTGATCCTGTCCTAAACTATTCCAACAATGCCATTCATTGTTGTCGAAAAAAAAGAGATAAACACCTTTGGGACTGCATTCCTCCAAAGATCACAGGAGATATAACATCCTGTGTGTGTGTGTGTGTGTGTGTGTACGTGTGCATATGTTGTATCTGTCATGGGAGTGTATTCCTTAGAGAGGGTGACATGCTCAGAGCATGTAAAGGAGCGATGAGGAGAGGTTTAATTGACTTCCCTAATATTTAATCAGTATTTCCTTTAAGCCGTTATCTTTCCTACAGGTCTGCAGAGAAACACTTGAAGTTTGGAACAACTTCAAAGACACTTTGGGGAGTTTAGCAAAATTCTCAATAGTGAGTGAACATTACATCAAGACACTTTGCTGACATCACTGTATACTCAACTCATGACTGTGGAATGCCACTTGCCATGTGATTTCGTGTTTGAACAACATCAATATGCGTATTAACAAGCATTTTGTACACCTCAAGATGTTACATCTTGGCATGTAAACACAATAAAACTTGTGGTTTAAACTTGCTTTTCTGGTTGTGACCAATAACAGAAGAGGTGTATGAACTTGTACTGCATAACCATGAACACATCACTGATGTGGAACAACACTTTAAGGCATTATATTGTGCGTAGTTGTGCGTGTAATTATCGTGCATACACTTCCAAGGAAACCAATTTTAATCTACTTCCCGGTATTGAGGTGCATGAATAACTTGTTTCACTGTTATAAATGGAAACACTGCTTAAACGTGTTGGAATAACTTTAATAGGTTGTGTCATTAAAATTCGGTCATAAATAGAATGAAATTCCCATGATGTTTATAAAAAGAAATAAAAGAGGATGACACAAATGACAAAGGGGAAAAGGTCTTCATTATATACAGCAGTTTAAATCAGAATATAAACAAATGGTCTTAAAACAATATAGAAATGAAGGACTATAAAGGTCATAGAGATGTAACGATATAAACATTTCATATCATGGTTATTGTGACCAAAATTATCATGGTTATCATCATTATTATTATGGCATTGTTGAAATGTGCTCAAATGTTTAAAAAGTATTTATAGACACACTAAAATACTTTTACCAAGTTTTATGTTGGAAAAAAAAAGATATGCGGTGTCTGTGTGGGTGTCTTCTGCCATATTTTCAGAGGCCAAACTGCTCATGTATGCAGGAGTGCTGCTGCTTCTCCAGGAAATAAGCAGTATCATCATGAGTTTTTCAAACTGTGGTAATTAAAAATGGGTTTAATCATAATTTCAATTTGAAACGGTAATACTGTCTGGAATTTTACCACAGTTGGTCATTATACCAATAATCATTACATCCCTTGAAGGTCATGTGGTATGTATGTTTACAACTAATTTTGATATAACTGCAACTTTACAATTTTAGAAGTGAAACTGGGGGTGAAATTAAATAAGATTTATTTCTCATTTCAGGTTACTAGGAGTGTATAGAAAATCAATACTTATGTATACTACCAGTCAAAAGTTTAGAAACACCTGTTTTTTCTTTATTTTTAAGACCATTTACATTGTAGATTCTCACTGAAGGCATCAAAACTATGAATGAACACATATGGGATTATGTGGTTAAAAAACAAGTGTGACATAAGTCAAAACATGTTTTATATTTTAGATTCTTCAAAATAGCCACCCTTTGCTTTGTACATTCTTGGCGTTCTCTGGATGAGCTTAATGAGGTAGTCACCTGAAATGTTTTCCAACAGTCGGGAAGGAGTTCCCAGTGATGCTGAGCACTTGTTGGCTATCTGTGGTCCATCTCATGTCATTGAAAAGAGAAGGTGTTTCAAAACCTTTAACTGGTAGTGTATATTTGAGTACATATAATGATTATATGTGGATGTTATGTTATTTCTGTCATTGTGAATTGAAACAACACTGTACATAGAGTGCAGAAGCTCAAAATAAATTGGTCAATCAATCAATCCCTTATTTCTGCAGATTCACAGTATTCTGCTGTGTTGGTGTCATGATCGACGCTGGGCAGGTTGCAGGGTGACAGCACAAATGAGTGAACAAATGAAAGCAATGTCAGCCTGACAGCATCAGATACTAGATATAAAATATGTGCAGCGATAGCATGATAAAAAGAATTAACTGCAATTCAACAGGTGCAAACGTTGACTTGTTGGAAACACAGCCTTTATACAGTACACATGCACACACACACACACACACACACACACACACACACGCACACACAGTGGGGAGATAGGACACCTCCTATTCCGAAATTAGATCTCAGTCAAGTGACAAAGGAACTCTGGGACACACTTGCTGCATTGATGTCAAAGCTGAGGAAAGTGCTGCCCTCCAGCTAAACTCTCACATCATGTGCTGTAGTTTGGCAGAACCCACTCCCACACTGTGACACAGGATCTTCAGTCTGACCTGCTAAGCATCGTCACAGCCTAGTGCTCAAGGAACAAAAAAAGCTATTTGAAAAAAAAAAAAAAAAAAACACCCAGAGGCTCACTTGCCAGAACAGGACAGAGCTGCCTTCTCATACTGTAATGAGACAGTTATGCTTGGTCAGGCCCGGCCCAGGCCAGATATAACTGGGGCAGAAGCCATTACTAAAGATGACTCAGGAAAAAGGAGAACGGTCTCTCATCCTTCACCTCGGATTGGTCTGATTACATTCAGTTGAAACATAACTGGAAACAGGTTTAATGTGCTTTGGCTATAACCCCCTTCATTTAAGATTTCAGCATTTGGGGAAACACAAATAGACTTCGTAGAGTCATAAAATCATAGGAGAAAGAGAAAGAGTTCCTGTTAACCACGCATGAGCAAATACAGCAAATCCTTAAAGTGAAGATCTTTTTTTATACACTTACAAAATCCTTCTGCATTTTTTCCTATACAGCAATAAAATGTGTGCAGATTAAGCAATCTCCTGTGCTCTGATCATCTTCAATGCTACTCTTGCTGAAATCTGACATGAAATGGCTGTAAAATAACCACGTTACTACTATGAAGAGATATAAATCATGAAACTGCTAAATCTTGAAAAGAGCAGGTGGTACAGAGAGGAAATGATGTCGACTGAAAAAATGAAAGAGACATCTTCAATCATCCAAACCACAACACAAAATTGTAGTGAACTGTAGACCGAGCCTACATGTTAAGCAACTGCCAAGACAATGTGGTCAGGAAAACTTAGCAACAGATGTGCACGACATTGTATGGTCCCATCATCCTCTTCCCTATACCTTGTTCTCTTCCCATTCTTTCAAAGGAGGCGCATGTCAGGAAGGCAAAACAATGACGGAAAGTGAAGTGTGAGGTGTCAAGGGCCAGAGAGGGACCGGCCAGAGGGGTGAGAAGGTCAATGGCGTGCCGCCGACACAGCACTCCTTTTTTATCTGGTCCGCAGGATGAACAGAGGACAAAACAACTAAAGGTAGTTTGGCTCGAGCCAAGTGGTTTGGCATACACATGCATACTCGTGTCCGTCTCTCAGCGTCAGTGTAATTAACACAAGGAACAGCATCAACAAAATGACCAAAACAACGCTGTTATCCAAATTCTGTTTGGTGGCTGCGATGAGTTAGAGCTTCACGCTGTCTTAAAAGCACTGAACTGAGGTGACTCTGCTCCTCCGCTGTCACGACACCCCTGGATCCTCATTACAGATCTGTTACGCAACACCAGGCACATAAGGTTTATTTTAGAGTTAGGTATTTTTAGACTGTTGTGATGGACTGCAGTAATTCACAAAAAGACAGGTCAAATATTACAGGAAGAGTCATCGAGCAAATATTACAAATTGTACTGTACACAAAATTTCAGGCTTCATAACTACCATGTGTGTCGGAAATGATGTAAAACATGTATTTTTAGAGTAATTCTTTATCATGCACAGCCCAGAGACAAGCTAATTTCTGCTGTTCTCCTCATATCCCAAACATCTCATGAAGATCCGTTCACTCCAGGGCAAATACTTTGGTTTATTTCGCAACACAGTATAAATTAAAAACATATGGCCAATTCACGACATGCAACTTAAAAACAGATATGCATAAAGAGGCCAACAGAAGACCCTTTATAAAAATGGACATTCCTCCTCTTAAATCAATCCATGGTCAGATGAACTCATCCTGTTCCTAAAAACTCCTGTCTTAAACTGAAACTGAACTGCCCAAGTAATAGAGGTCCCAAATACTTCAATGGTCCTTATTATGACTCTGGGATTGTCAAAAATAATTAGCACCATATCTTCTAAGCATAAACATACTCAATCATAGTTACAGGAAACATCCAGGGGATAGAAATTCCCTTTACAAATCCAAGGACAGTCCAGGGAATTTTCCAATACTGTTCAATATCAAATCCCAGTAGAAAAAGCTGATATTAAAACCACTTGATTAATATCAACACAAGCATAAGCCAATGCATTTTTGAGGTGATGGTACTCGTCATAACAGCAGTCGGCTGAACTGTATGACAACTACAGCAATCAGTGACATTTGCTAATGAAACCTCCACTCTTTCATGTAGAAGCACGTCTGTTTATATTACTGGGTTAATCATAGAGTGTCCTCACACTGTACTCTTTTAACAATATTAAGCTCTGTTAAAGCCAAGTAACAACTGAACTTTAACACTTCATGTGACAACACTAAACAGAAATCGAGCGAGATGTTGCAGAGTACTTTGCACAGTAACCCATTATGAATTTATCTAGTAGATAAGTGACAATGACTACTGAGTACAGGACGTGTTGTGGTGCCCAAGGGAAGGCTGCCTCCATAAGCTCCAAAACAAAGTACATTTGAAACAAAAATAAAACATTCCACTTAGCAGCCAGCGAGCTGTAAAACAATTACAGACGCATATGATTCCTCCCAGCCTCCACACGACAGGAAGCGTCATATCATACGCCAACAGACCATAACAACCTTCTTCAAGTCTGCATTTGTGACAGCCGTGGTGAAAAACAAAACCATGAACTGTCAGGCTCGGGTCCTACCTGGCCACGGTCCCCCGATATGATGTGGAAATGAAGAATGAGAACCTTTAGTACAACTGAATATTTACATAAGTTTACATAAATATTTGTGAGACGACGGATCAGGCTCCATCACAGTTCAAAGTGGTGATGTCGGTACAGAGTACGGAGCCATGTATTACTATAAAAAAAATCCCAAAATAACACAACTTCCACAATTACGTAAGTGATTTCTTCACAAACTCAGACAGGTGTTGGATTCCAGACATTAGTCAGTGGTTAGTGGCTATTCATCTTCCTTTCACTTTAATTTTCAAGTCTGTCCAAACTATAGTTGTACTAAATATTCTTTGCGCTTGAGTCTGTCTTAATATTTGTCACAGAGACAACCTTTATTTGGATTGGAAGCAGTATTATTAATTTTTTTTTTTTTTTTGCTTTTTGTTACCTTTCAACAGTCAGAACCACTTGTCACTTCAGTTACCTACGGTCGTGAAAACAATTATTAGACCATCAACAGTCATCAAAAACAATGGTTTTGCAATCAAGTATCGACTCCTGTGTGTATCATGTGACTAAAACAGACAGAAAAGAAAACATGGAATGAATAAACGCACTGTTTTTGTCAGTACAATGCCATAGCTATTGATGTAACATGTGATTGTGGTTATCAAGAAAACCATGGAAAATGAATAGATATCAGCTCTTAGATTATACTCTTGTGTACTGCTTTTGTTATCATTATATTTGTCCACATAAATGTACTTTTAGTTGTACCAGGCATTAAAATGAAAGAGAAATTGAAGAAAAAACATACGGTGGTCTAATGATTTTTTCCACGACTGTATACACATGGCACTCTACTTCCTTGTAGATTGAATTACTTCACCTTTTCATTGGGCGTTGTACTCATTTATGAAACATTGCTGATTTTATATGAGCTCATTGCTACAGCTGACATTTACCAATATCAGCTGACGCTTGGTAAACAAAGTTTTCTCTGTCATCTACCAAGAAAAAAGAAAAAAAAAAACATCAAAACAGTCTTCTGAGCACACATGGAGTGATAAATGAAAGAGCAGCGTAAACAGCTTTGTCCTGAGGTACAAGATAAATACAATGGCTATCCTCGAGTCCTGGCCTTTACAGGGCTGTTAGATAATGGCTCGGAATGACCCAGCTCTGAAGCAGGTGCTTCCTCCACTGTCTTGTGAAGGCCCAGGCAGATTTATTCATGTAAACCACTGTCTCTCACATCTCCCCTTGGTGAGGTCAGTTAAAATACAACAAAATTTGAGACATGGAGGGATCTGATGAAGATTTACCACCAAGTGTCTGTTTGACACTTAATAAGTTAAACCCTGATTCACTTGTTTCAAGTTGAAATAATTTCAGTGGAACATAAAACAATGGTTTGCGCTGATAACAAAAAGCTTAACTCACTTAAAACCAAGTTATGATCAGGAAACAACTAACGTGAGACAAATTTCGCAATTATTGCTTCAAAATGCGACCTTTATTTTCACTCTCCTTGGGTTTGTTCAGTGAGTTTTAGTGGCAGAGAAATAATACTTGTACTGATGGATCTGGTTAGTGTTAGCCTAGCTGTGCAATGTTTGCATTAGTCTGTTATTTTATGGCATTATTCTTGACATACACTGGTCTCGGATAGTTAACTTGTTTTTGATAATTGTCAAATTACGTCCATGTTACTTTAGCTTGTGTTCTATTGTCCTAAGATTGTTTTTTGTGTAACTACAGTTGGACCAGCTATTAAAGGAGAATTTAAAATTCAGTAAGAACTTCTGGATTGGATTTTATTGAATGGCACACACATTTCTATACAGATTTTCAGGCATATATGCAAACATTTTTAGAGCTGGACAGTTCTTGCTATGTGAACTAAAGAAAATATAATCACAAGTGCCAAACATGTTGCATTTTGGAGTTTTGTTGAGCCAGAAATATCTCCAGAAGAATGGTGTCGATTTTGCAATTTTTCACAATTATCAGAAAGTAAAACCTTGAATCACTGACTTTATTCAATATATTACCTGCCCCTACAACATTAAATGCATTTTCCAGACTCGAATGATGTATATTTGTTGTATTTTTACCGTACAGTTACGAATTATAATAAGTTTAGTTCAATATACAAAGTGGCATGATGGTGATCGCTGATCCTCAGTTGACTGTGTAAAAGTAACAAGTAACAAGATCCAGATAAAATAAACCAAGGGAAGTGGTTACACATCACTGGTTCCTAATAAACCTTTACTTCTTTAAAATACACACATGTGCAGGAGATTAAATGAGCATTTTATTTGACTATTTCCAATAAAAAGGCAAAAAGTAACTGATTGAAAAGTGGAAAAAAATACGGTAGAGAATGGGCTGAGAGTATGAGCCCTATTACAAGCTTCCAGAGGCCAAGCCCAAAGAGACTAAAAAACATTGAAAATCAACTAAATTGTCATCTCATGCTCTTACTATAAGGGCTAAAATTGTAACTGAATGACAGCAGTGTAATGTATTATTGCACTGTGTTATTATGCTGTCAGTGCCTGAGACAGTTCCTGGCTATTTTAACCTTAGCTTTTTAAACATCCAGTCCAAACTGACAGCAGCTCCACTTTTACAGAGTTAATACATTAGTTTTACATCTACTGTGACAATGAGAAAGGAACAATTACAGTAAAAAAAATACTGACAAGTCCCTCTGAAGTAGTTTAACACTGACCACCACAACTGAACCTAGGCATAAAGGCCGGTACGCTGATATTATGTTGACTTTTTTCAGGTTTTTAGCAGACAGGCCAATTATGATAAACTTCATAAACTACCATTCAGATGCACAATAACTACACTGCATTATCATCTACATCTACGTACATTACCACATGCAGTTTTCTCGTAAGTTAATACAAGCAGTTAGATAAATCTGAACTTCCTTTTATTGACAAAAAGCTTTCAAACGTCAGAATACAACTGTCTAAATATACATAAATTGGGGTTTTTCCATGCCAGCTCTTGAAAAGACCCACCACAGAACATAAACTTTACAAACACAACATAAATCCCTCTGCAGTGCATTGCAAGTGGAGACGTGAACATTCGGTTATTTTGTCTGCATCACTATTCATCTGTTCTACACCTCTCCCTAAAAGTGGAGTGTAGTATAGGAAAAAAAAAAGGAAGTACTCTGAGACTTTTAACCAGTAGTGCCTCTGAGTTAAGTCAGCTGCTACTAGTCTTTATATTAGCAGTAATCAGCACATATTTTCTTATAAGGATGACATTCATCAGTAGCCAAGTGTTGGGGTCTCTAGAGCCAGCTAGCTCTTCAGAAACAGCGGAAATACGCCGGATATTCCGGATGGGGTATTCCAAAACACTGCCCTCAATCGGCTGGCCTCTAGCACCGCTTCACCCACAATACATTTCAGAATTCAAAAAAAGCCAATGTATATAAACAATTAACCTAAAAGACTGAAAGCTTCTCCTGAATTTCATCTAAAAGCTTGTGTATGTGAGTTCTGCAGTGTTCTGTGGCTTCATTGCATCCTGTGTATTCCCATTTCCTGGTGAGCTCATAGTGCTTTTCAGTGTGGAAAGTCCTGCATGCTTGACAGTTCCAGCTTTGTTTCCTGATGTGTTTAGCTTCACTGGCACACGAATCATTGATTACTCATGTGTGGATCTTCCTGACAAACACATGATCCTATTCTCCCCCCTGCCTGGAACGGCATCCTGCTATCTGGAATGCACTGTTTAGCTTTTCGCTCATAGTTTTACAAACATCATAAGACTTCGACGTGCAGCGCGACATGTCAAGTTATGGTCATTTGAGTCAATCCATCAAGTCATGCAATTCAGCCGCATTCTTTCATCTGTCCGTGGCTTGGTGAGAAGGGTCACACTGACTAACCAAGACTGCTGATGATGAACAATGTTGTTACGTTTGTCATGAATTGCTTATTTAATTTTAAAAGCCACATGAATGACTCCTCTCAACAACTGAGGTGAGTCTTTTTCCTCCCTGTATTGAGCCTGATTCTGGTCACTCTGGTGCCAGGCCATGAAGTACTTATTTTCTGAGACAAAGGCTCCGATATTTGCACCGTAGCCCAGCCTTCATAACAACTCCCCCTCATGACAGCAGCCGTTTACACATTTTCTGAATAACTCAAGCATCCTTCCCGGACATTCAAGCCATGTTCCTTGTTACAGCAGAGATTTGAGGGAAAAAGGAGTTCAAGAAGTCAAAGATCTAGACAAGAGAAATAATGACCTAAATGTTTACAGTCTGTTCAAGTCATACTGAATTCCTTCATTTGGGAAAGTTGGGCCCCGAGGGGCATTTTACTGTATGTCGACATATTATTGCCAGAAGAAAAAAAAACTGTAAGTACAAGGTGGGATGAGATAGAAATATGAAGAAAACCTAACCACAAATTTAGAGATGGTTTCAGCTTGGCTTGATACTGTCTGACCCTAAATACTAAGAAAACTGAGTCTGTTTTTTTCTCCTACAAACTCCAAGAACCAACTGCAACAGATTCCTTGAATTAGTGAAATCATTAGAATTAACCCGTAAGGACCCAGTGTGACATTTGTTGCACTTCCTAAGTTTTTTTCCTCTATATTTAACTGTCCTAAAGTGGTTTATCGCCATTTACTGTAAATTATCTTTTGTATTTTTTGCTTTTTTCAGTGAATATCTGGCATTTCATTTACTAATCATGTAGATATTCATAAAAAGTTTTGAGTAAAACTGAGGATTAGTTAATCAAACAGAGAAAACTGAAGAAAAAGTAACCTTTTCAGCAAAATCTATCAATAACTGAACATAAATCCAGTGTGTCCATCCACTGTCATTGATCTAACTCTGTGGGTTTTACTGGTGAATCAATACTGTAGAAGATGACGGTGCTTCCACGGTAACTATGGAGCCTCTGAATATCCAGATGAGTTATATCTGATGACCATGAAAAGATGACAAACTGTATTTTTCAACAATTATTGACATGTATTAGTGGATCAACAGGTAATAAACAGTTTATATCAGTGCATTATTTTGGCAAATGGTGGATGTTTGGGTCTTTATTGGTTAAAAAAGGTTAAAAATACAGAAAATGTCATTTGGGAACTGGCACAAAAGTAGTGCTGGGTCTTTATGGGTTAAAGGTGAACTCATTGGATAAATAAAGAGAGAGAAATACACAACCTGACGACAGAATCAACACCAGGATTTAGGTGTAACCCAGGAGCTGTACAAAAAATATATGTAAAGCCAAAATCCTTTCAATGAACTGCAGTGATTCATATGATTTCACTGCAACAGGTTCTTTAACCAGAAATGATGCAGGGAGTAGCTTGTTGTTTCTTAATCAACCATGAGTTTGATTGAGAATGCAAAGAATGGATGGTGTTTCGATGGAAAAAGGTCATGTGGTCCGATGAACAAAACTGACCCTGTTCCCAAGTAATGGGTGGATGAAGTAATTACCCATCATGCCTCGTACCTATATTACAATCCTGTGGGGGCAGTGTTACGACCTGGGGCTGGTTCAGTTGGTCAGATCTATGTTAAGTACCGTTATGTGCCTAATAAGTGAAAAAAATAAATGTGAGATTTCATCAGCTTTATTCCACTGTAAACACATCCTGCAATCAAAGACAAAGGAGGTTCAATGAAATATTATACATGTTATACAACAAAGTATTATATATATGTAATATTATATATGTGTCAGACTTTTTTTTCAGCTTGGCTATGTACTTCAATATCATCTTTAACTCTCAGTTACATTTTAAGAGCAATGTAAAATAATGACACGCCTAGGATGTGCCTTACTACATCTACAGTCAAAGATTTTCTCACATTTGTCATTGGTTCAGCTCTATGTTCTCAGGTCAACCATTCCTACTTAGATCCATAGCGTTTATCCAACTGGGCCAAATTACTGGCTATAAGTAAAAAAGATATATTTGCATAAATGTGGCATGATGATAAGTATTTAGGTTTTCAGGTTAAGTTTTACCAATTTTATTGATCTCATTGCATAATACTGGTATTTATATATATAAATATGTAACTTTGTATTACATAAATTAACTGCAAACTTCCTACAGACCAGTCCAGTACAGCTTCATGTAGCAGCAGTAAACTTCCACTCTCTGAAACAGCTTTTGTTCAAACCTCGGACATCACTTGCTGTGAACTGAGCAAAACACCGAATTATCTGACATCTGCTACAAACGTTCCCATTTTCAAGAGGGCCACAAAATCCTGGTCTATTCAGTAACTTCCTTGTACTTATGTCTGATTTATGAGTAATGTGTTTTAAACAGCTATACTGTATATCTATGTACATGTGTCTGTCCTTATCAAAAACGGCATAAATAATACATAAAATATCATGACAACTGTTGAGATGGAGCAAACATTTGCAATTACAGGCAATTATATTCAAGTGTATGTATTTATAGTATGCTCAGTAAACACTCTCATACTGAAGGAATGTCCTTATGACTGTCCATCATATTAGTTCAGTTCATAGCACTAGACAACCCAAATTTGGGCAAATCAGTAGAGATGGCTGGGTTAAATTCTGAAGTGATGATGAAGCAGTAGTCTCCATGTCTCCATTCAAGTATGACTGACTGACATTTTTACATGTATGAATGTCTAATTATGGCTGCAGCAAATGACCGGCATGGTATTCAGTGAGAGGAACAACACTGCTTGCTTTGCTGACCAAGTAAAAAAGAAAAACCCACTGCATGCAGGAGTGGACGAGCACAGAATTTCTATTGTTCAGTGTGGCAGAATCTCGCCCTCAGCCACAACAGAGACAGAGCAGAAGATAGGGTCCCGCTGTTTTTAATGTCAAACACCTCAGGTTAAATACTACAAGCCTTCAAAGGTGAGAAAAGGTCACCTTCAAGCTATGAAAACAAAATGAGAAATACTTTATGGAGAGAAGACAAGTGACAAATGGATGACAGGTTTTTGAATCGACAAAAATCCATTTATCTGGATAAATGTCAACCTGAATGTGCTGACCAGAGCATGTTTACAAATGTCTAACCTAAAAGGTCCATCCTAATATGATTATAACAGAGCTAAACTTTTACAGCAGCAGCTGAGATACTAACAGTTTAATGTAACTCTTAAAAGTAGTGTGCAAAAGTCAAGTATTAGGGATTGAGTGAATGATCAGTAAGTGAATTCATTGATAAAGAGGTTTTGTTTTCTGCTGAGAGAAGGCAGGGGCAACGAGTCTACTGACAGAATGATGTCTGCAGGCTACATGTAATGAACTGACCTTCATGTTTAACACTGAACTTTGTGGCACTGTGGAATGTGTTTGACCTCATGGGCATAGTTTTGAAGACATCCCTCTTCACTCAGCACACACGCAGAACACAAACTGAAGGCCAACCCCAGCATAAACAAACAACTATTTCCATTCCACTGTAGTTCATATTGTCATCTCCAAAACTCAACGGTCTTCTGGATGAATACAGTTTTTCATAACAAATCCAATACTGTGGTCAGTTTTGTATAAAGCTGGGTTTGGGGTTTACAAGTAGTGAGTTTTCTGTCCGGGAGGATATTACAATATACAATTTTAACACTGTATGAATTTTATAAAACAAGTGCATATGAACCTTTAAAACTCGTAACAGCTTGCCTTTTATTTTTTTGTAAATTTGAAACATATTCAGTCATAATTCAAATAAAATGAATTATGTTCATCTTGTTTATTCAAATAATATAAAGTTATTGGAGATCAAAGTGTAAAACATGTGTATGAATAAATTAAAAATCCAGTACTGTTGTGAATAGGGCCGCACAATATTGCAAAAAAAAAAACTGACATTGTGATTTTTTTCAACTCCACGATAAATATTGCGATGTGAAAAAAAAAATATTCAGGAGGATATAATAGCTGTGTGGTGCCAACGTAAATGGTCAAACAAAGTTGTGTTACCTCTTGTTTTGCAACAGGTGCAAGGCACTGTCGATACAGAACACCTGTTTAAATATCGTCCTAACTGTAGCCAAAATAATTCCACATAAATGACATTGCTTTTTTTTTTTTTTTTTTGGCACCAAGGCCTCGTTTTCAGAGATTTTCTCTTGTTTGTTGCTCATTTTTCACTGTTGTTACCAACGACTCACTCCAAACTGACTGTGATTTGGTGGATTGCGTAGTGTGTGTCAGGTACCCTTGAAATTAGATGAGAACCTGTTGAGTTCATTTACCTCCTTCATTGTAGGACCTGCAATGTGACTATTGTGCACACATACATTGTGATGACAATGCTCAAACAATATGTTGTGCTGCTCTAGTTGTGTATATTTAGCATATTAAAAAACACATTTGAATTTGTGGGATCAATAATATCTGATCCAATCTGATCCAATGTAATCTAATGTAATCTAATGTAATCTAATGTCTACGTTACATAACGGACACTATTTCCTGTGTGTTCTATAGTTTCACAAATGAACAGGAAACCAGAACATTCTCTTTTAAATACTTAATCATCATGTTTTACCTGACATAATCTGGATCACAGTACTTCTACTTTGCCACAATATACAGCCAGGTATGGTTTGAGCTAATGCAGAAATAAAAGTTTACAACTGAGTTGGCAGACAACTCACAAAGACAACTTAAGACAGGATTTAGTCTGAGGAGTCCAAGTAACTCACAGCAACTTGGATACGGTTTTGAAAACATGATGTTTTACAATCTAGGCTTTATCTACATTCAACAGAGTCTGTCAAACGTAAAAAATAATGATGATAATAAAAGGAGCACAAAAGAAACTAAAAGACTAACAGAAAGAGAGAACGAGTCCAGGGCTCCTTGGCTACATTCACATTACCAGTCTGAGTGTTTGATTCTAATTTACTGCTCAGATGATTTTGTTTGGCTGTTCACATTATTTTTTAAAATGTGGTCAATATCAAGTTCCAATGTGAACTGGTCATAATACTGGACTGAGGCACATACACAACAAGAAGGAGTTAGAAATGTTCAGATCATTCCTTTCAGTTAAAGTCCGAATACACAGTGAAAATTTTCCACTACGCTAAAAGCTGACCATTTAAAAACTTAGTTTTAATTGAAAACATGTAGTATTATCAATATTCATTGTGTAGCAAACAGGTCCCTGCAGTGATTTACCATCATCTGTATCACCTGGACTACTTTTTAGCATGTGGCTGACTCCCTGCTGTGCAGAGCTGCAGCAAATCTCCATTTTAAGTGACGTGAAAACGTGCATGAATTCTGACTGTTCAGACGGGGGTTGCATTGGAAAAAATCTGGTTCAGGACCACGTGTGGAAGTTGCCTGAATCAGAATTGAAAAGATCAGATTCTTTGCTCACAAAATACAAAAAATAAAATAATATCAGATTTGTGTCACTTTTGCCTGCAGAGTGAACACAGCTATAGATCACCATCTGATAGCCTGGTTATCCAGAAGGAACCAATTTTATACTGACACTCTCAAAACACTGAATAAATGGTCCTGTAATTCAGTCAGAAAATTGAGCAATTAACTACTGAAACCCCAAAAATCCAGACACTCATTTGGTGATTGTGGAGATCATTTCAATGCTAGTGGTAAGTGGAAATGACCAACTGTAGGATGTTACTGTGCAATTTTGGTAAATACATTTTTAACTTGAACATCCTCATTAAACTAGGCATGAAAGGCATTGTGAAGGGTCATTAGAGGTAATAGATCTGAAGACACTGGTGGGTTGGTTGTGATTCCCAAATCTGAAAATTGTACTGTAGCAAGGGTTCCTACAGATTTTTACAAGTTAAATTTAAGTCTTTATAAGACATTTTTAAGACTAATTATTAGAAGATAATTCAATCCCTACTTCATGGCCATACTGGCACAAATTTGTGAGTTTAGGAACATGTATTTATTTATTCCAACACGTCGATTTCCACTGTTCCGAGTCATTTCTCACTGGGTGCTGTAAAGTTAGCAATAAGTGGTTCCTAATTTCAATATAACTTGCCAGGTAGGAACAGGTGGAACTAAATGAACTTATACTACTTTCTTTGAGACTTGGATAATTCACAGACACATTTAAACACAATACAGTGAACAAGTTTAGAGCAAAAGAGCTTCAGACCTACCAATTCAAATTCTTTTTTACGATTAAATGCAGATTTGTAAATTCAGGACTTCTAAGACTTTTTCAGATGCCATGGTAACCTTATGTAGCAGATTTAGTGCAAATACACATACCTGGCATGGAAATGTAGAAATAATGATTTGAGTTTACTGAGCTACTGTAAAGTAAAAAAAAAAAGCCCCATTTTTGTCATCTCATACAGATCTCCTGGTAGAAGTTGCTGGGAGGAAATGAGGAAAAGTGAGAGCATCACAAATACCGAGGGGAAAAAAATGGACAGACCATACCTAAGCTTGTCCAAAAATGTTTGATTTAAGTGTATTTGACCGTGGTGACCTGTAATATAAATGTGACATACAGTACTATAACATGGGTGCATTTACAGTTCACCATGAGGACCTTGACACTGGACGCTGACACTGGAGGGCGAGCTGATGGAAATGTACTGGACGCACAATGTACTGACCTCCATCTACAAACCTGGCTCATCCATAACAGATGAGGATCGAGCTGGTTCCTATCATCATCACTTGCCGGGATAGATTAGAAACACATTTTTCCTAGCAAAAGTTGTAAACGCTTTTTCTCTGTGCATTCCTCATCTGTGGTTATTTAGTTTGCTGGGGGCCTGTTGTGACCGCAAAATGCTTTTCGTGCTCAGCTTCATCCACTGTTTTCTACAGATGTGTTCCTCAGTGTTTGTAAATGACTCATTTTCTTTTTCATGGAGTAGAGAAAATCTGCAGATAATAATGGTTTACATACCAGGCCAAAACAGAGCCAAAATGCAAATTGCTTAGTGGGTCTGTTAAACACTATGGTGTGTCTTCATTAAAGCTTCAAAGTCGGAATTCCAGTCATTTGGCTCTTGACCAAAGTCTGTCACACACAACATAGTAGACAGGCAGATTTCCTGTCCCCGCTTACTCCTTTGGGGGTTTAGCGATAGAGAAAGCTGACGATGTCAACATATGAATCCTATTCAGAATGTTATTGAATATTTTACACTTTTCTATTTTAATATAGTGTAAGTTTAGGGAAACATAATCTGCTTTAGAAAATATGCAGAGTATTTGCCAGAAAGGTCTCACTTAACATTGAATGCATCCTCTCGTTTCAGCGCAGGCTTACTTACTCCAGTGAGAAACATCATGCCTTATGTTTTTTTAGCACACTGGGGATAGCTGTATGTCTCAATTTCAGTCTAGGCTGACACATAATAAAGAAGTATGGGGGGACAACTTCAGTGAGATACGATGAAAAAAATCCACACATACACACACACACACACACACACACACACACACACACACACACACACACACACAAACACACACACACACAC